>NLAK01000062.1:0-92860 GCA_002370295.1 Metschnikowia bowlesiae | reverse complement strand
TAAAGCCCCCAGCCTGCCCGCATGGGTCGGTGGTCTGTTAGGTCTACCTACATATCCTTGTATAGCAATATACTAAAACGAGTTGAAAATTGTCGAACTCCATGAATGTCCTCATTGGGGGAAGAGTTTTGGCCGGTGTTGGAGGCGGCGGAATCCAAACCCTTGTGTTCATCTTGATCACCGAATTGCTCCCAATTCACAAGAGACCTTTGGGCATGGCCTTGCTCGGTTGTGTGTTCGGCATTTCGTCTGTTTTGGGGCCATTGATTGGAGGCGCCTTCACATCCAAAGTCTCTTGGAGATGGTGTTTTTACATCAACTTGCCAGTTGGTGCTGTTGCCTTGGTGATCTTCTTCTTCCCCCCCCAAGAGTCAAGACCTCTATAAGAGATAAGTTGGGATTGATAGACTATTTTGGCGTATTTCTCATGACCGCCGGCTTGGTGTTGCTACTTCTTGCTTTGACATTCGGCTCCAGCGGGGACCACAAGTGGAGCTCCAGTGCGGTGATCCTTTGCTTCGTTCTAGGAGGTGTCCTAGTGATTGGCTTTTGTGTTTGGAACTTTCTTTTTTCAAAGAATCCTCTTATTCCGCTCGATGTGGTGCAATCGTACCAGACCGTTGCCGCCAGCTTCGTTTTGCTCGGGGGCTTCAGCTTCTTTGTTGGCAGTGTTTTGTACCTTTCCATCTACTTCCAGGTCATCCACGATGCCTCTGCATGGAAATCTGGGGTGGACCTCTTGCCATGCATTATATCAGTTGTTTGCGCATCCATGTCCACTGGTGTACTTGTCAAGAGGACCAGGTTTGTGAAACCATTCACCATATTTGGAGCCTGTTCCGGAATGATTGGCATGGGATTGCTCACTTTACTTCTGGAGACTTCTAACCAGCACGAGAGAATCGGCTATCTTATTCTCGGGGGCGTTGGCATTGGTGTGATCATGCAATCTGCCATCATCGCCGGCCAGATTACTGCTCCTAAAACTCCTGGAGGAATTCTTATGGCCACGTCTTTGATGAACTTCCTTCGTACGTTTGGGGGTGCTGCCGCAGGTGCCTTGTGCGATACCGTCTACTCCACCACCTTTGTCAACAACATCGACAAGGACACTGCGCTACAGTCCAGGGCCATCATCGAAGAGCTCTCCAATTATGACTTGAAGGCCATCATCAAAAGAACCGACCTCATGGATAGCATGTCGCCCGCTGCTAAATTGTTTATCAAGCACGAGCTCATGAAGGGAATCAGAAACACGTTCCGCATGCATTTAGGCTTTGCAGCAATTGCCATTATCGCTAGTGTATTCGTGACAAACCAAAGACTTCCAAAAGAAACAAAGCCGAAGGACGATAAGACTGCCGAGCCAATCAAAGACGAAGATGAAGACAAGAGAGAAGCCGACCCCGTTAAAAGCGAAGATGAATCGGACGAGTCCACTCCTTCGCTGCAAGTCAAAAACATAGAATGAGGGGGCGAATCAAGGCTTTCATAGCGCCCACAATATTGTACATATGCCAGAAAAGGCATAATCACACAGATGACCTTCCCATAATAGAGTCTGTCTAACAGTGCATTCTATAATCAGGTGCCAACTAAGCATCAAAGCTTAAGACTTGGCTGCCATAGTAATAAATAATCCATGACATAAGCGATGAACAGAAGTCCGATGAATATATAATCCTCTGAGAAACGCGTTCTCAAGTAAAACCAGCAACGATCACGGAACTGGCAAAAAACGGGTTAGGGGTGTATTCGAACTCCTAAAGGATTCTAGTTTGCAATCAGCTGAGATGGTTTTCTAATTCTACGATCTGATGTGAAATATCTCGTGTTCAGGATGTGTGGGCGAAAATGTAGCTAATGTCGTCCCCTGTCTTCATGATCAAACTGTTCATAAGCGAATCACCAGTATCCGTTGTTGAAGAGAAATTCTTTGGATCGTAGTGCTTGTAGCAGCTCAAGGCACTGCGGATCTGCCTCTTGGTAGCTGCCTCAGTTTCGTTGGCTTCCCTCAACTCTAGAGCACTCATGTACCCAGAAGACATGCTAATGGAAGAGGAAGTCGTTGCTTTTTTAGTCGCACCTTCTTTGATCTCAGGGCTCCTTTGAGTTTCGGCAATTTCAGCCTCTTGGCCTGTTCCCCTGCAATTGCACTCGAGAAGATCATGGGTATTGCAATTGGTGTCAATCAAGGCAAATAGGTTGCGTAAGTCTTCATAGTCGAAAATGTCCAGAACAGAATCCGCCTGGTCATCAAGAAACATATCGCTGAGGCTGCCTTTGACTAACTGCCGCTGGAAGATTTTTTCATCGATGCAGCCTGTCGTAAAGAGGCGGTAGATGAAAACAGGCTTCTTCTGTCCATCGCGGTGTATTCTAGCCATGGCCTGAATGTCCACCAGAGGGTTCCAATCATTATCGAAAAGTACTAATCGAGAGGCCCCCACAAGATTCAAACCCACTCCTCCCGCCTTTGAAGATAGAAGAAATACCTTGTGTTTGTTTGATTTGTTAAAAGACGTCACCAAAGTATCTCGAGAGGATGCTGGAGTGGATCCATCTAGACGAGCATAAGAGATGTTGAGCTTCTTTAGAATTACCTCCAAAAGGTCGAGAGTTTGAGTATAGTTTGAGACAAGCACAGACTTTTCGCCGACACTGCTGAACTCAAGCAATAGCGGAACCAAAATGCTAATCTTTCCCCCGACATGTCGATGAGCTAGGCTTTTGGGCTCCAAATCCGCAGGACAAGAGCCTGAGTTTTGCACAAGTGTTTTGTAGTAGGTGTCCTGGTGGAGAAGAGACGGAGAATTACAGATCTTTCTGAAAAGGTTGATCAAGGCAAGAACATCGCGGGTTCCGGATTTGAGTGCAGAGTCCAAGTACGAACACCCATTGACATACTCGATCAAGCTCTTTTGGAGCTTAACCGGACTGCAGAAAACAAGCAAGTCGGTTTTCGCCGGCAAGTAACTTTCAATCGCAGACTTTGTTCTTCTAATGGTGAATCCTTTGGTTAGCTCGATTAACAAGGCAGATTTGTGCTTCCCTTCGGCGATAATTTCGGCGTTGAAGCAATTAGCTTCTCTTGCCCTTGAGATGGGCTTCAAGAAGTCTCGCTGAAAATCTTGCACTGTGCCCAAAATGCCAGGATTGATGAAGTTGACGATATTAAAGTATTCATTCAAGTCATTTTGGATTGGCGTTCCTGTGACCACTAGCCGTTTTTTGATGACTAAACTGCTCAAGACTTTCAACATTTTGTTAGTGGAGTTTTTAAGGCGATGGCCTTCATCGCAGACAAGCAAGTCGATGTTCACGTCCGCCAACTCTTTGGAGCATGAGATGACCTTTTCATAGTTTAAAATCAAAACCTGATATACATTTGTCTTGGCAAAGTTACGCACGGCCTCCTTGTCTTTTGCAGCCGATTGTTTCTTGTTGTTGAGCGCTAGCACACCGATTCGGTTCACATCGAGCCATTTTCCAAACTCCCTCCGCCAATTATCAATCAATGTCACAGGACAGCATATGAGAACCTTTTTGACATTGACCTTCTCGTCTGCAAATGGGCTTTGCTTGAGAAGAGTCCAAATCACGGCAATGGTCATTAATGACTTGCCCAACCCCATTTCGTCTGCCAATAATGCTCCATAGTGAGCATTATTGCGTATCCCAAGTAAACACTCGTAGATAAATGAGACACCCTCGCGCTGATGGGGTCGTAGAACGGCCACCAATCGAGGATCCACCTCAACAGGCCGAGAACCAGGAACGGCAGGGGGCAGTAGAACGAGCGGCTCTAACTGTGGTTCAGATTCAAGGTTCGGTGCGAGTTCAGCCAAGTCTTCTTCTATATCAACGGCCTCGTCCTCTGGATGCATAATGGTTGGCGACGACGGGAGCTCGGGGTCTCTTCTGATGACGGGGACTTTAGTATTAAAAATAGGAGATTTCCTTGGCGACAGTGACGTAACCCGACCAGTTTCAGCTGCTGCTTCCAACAGTTCCTTTGTTGTTTCACTGTCCACCTCAACTTCATACACCCCAATGGATACAACACCTTCAATGCTTGTTTGAGTAGAGCGGGCAGCATACTTGAATGACTGATCAGGAAGCTGAGTCTTTAAAACAGTGCCGTTGTCCGTAACACTGATGTATCCATCTCCTTCCCAAGACTTGTTCTTCTTCTTAGTGCGCTTTCGCCATTGCACTAGGTAGTATCTGGTGAGTCCAGACGAATCTTTGGATTGCTTCTCGGGGCGATCTTGGGCGGAAGAAGCGGGTGGTTTGAAGGGGACCTGTTGGGGGAGACCGACCTTAAAGCGCTTGACTGACGCGTTGAGGTGCGCCGCTTTTGCCCCGTGACTGTCCGTGGCACCATCTTGCAGGGCTACTGAGTCTGAAACGAAAAGTGCGGGCTCCATCTCCTCTTTCAGACTAGAAGCAGATAGTCGCCGAGGAGCCTTGAAGGGAGCATTAGCTTTTCTCTTATACATCTCGAGGAAAAAGGGAGGGACAAAGAAATTGAGACGCGGCCTTGAATGATCCCATGCTCGCTAAACAGCAAGGAACTGAATATATTAATTATGTAGGGGGGAGAGGGCAACAGTGGGCCAAAGTCACAGGTCACAAGACGTCGAATCAAACGCCATGTAAAAACAAGGCCCGGTTCGAAAGCCATGTAAAAGCAAGAACATGGTTCGAACTCCATGTAAAAATACAGAGTGACGGGCCAACGATACAATTATGAGTCAGGCAGAGGCTCACCCCGAATTGATATTTGCGTGGCGAAATAATTTCCGCAAAGATATGGTCTAGTAGTCACCTCCAGTCAAGTAGTAGGAAGCTCTTGAGATCAAAAAAGGAATGTATGATGGGATCACGCTGAAAAGGCCGTACGCCACGAACGTGAGGAACGAGATGATGAAGAGATGCAAGAGGAAGCTCTCAGGCCCCGTCAACATGTAGAAGGGAAAGTGGTAGTAGTACAAGTTCCATAATCGGTTGCTTTGCATCTTCATCAGCATGGCGTAGAATGCTATGTAGACGAAGGTGGTGTGGAGCGGATGCGCGAAAATGGTGGTCAAGAAGCCCGTAGGACTATGACGGCGGACACCTCAGTTGCGCCGGACGGAAATTTTTCCACATCGTGCATTATTCAACTCCTCACCATGTAAGCACACATCATTACGGAAGATGCATAAACGCCGGTTTCGAACGCGTCATGTCCACCCCTGCGCTTTGGGCCCTAATGTGGAGGCCCATACTTATTTAGTCCGTGGTGAGGTGCAGCAGTGAGGTGCAGCTCCCCTGTCCATGTGTATAACTTCGCGCAGAGGTGATGCCATGCCTAGGTACACCTGACTACTCATGGGTCTAACTAGCGGGTACAGCCCCGAAGAGATGCAGGCGGTGAAATCGTACCTTGTCGCCACGAAGGTGCTGGAAAGCGCCGATCCTGAGCAATTCCACACCCAATACATGAGGATCTGGACCACCTTGGTTTCTCAGGGCGCCATAGACCACGAGACGGTCCTAGCCATGGACACTTTGGCCATCTGTTTGAATCGGATCTTGGCTATGGCCAAGCAGAACAAGGCTTGCGTGCTGCTCTATACCGATCACCTGCTCTTGGAAATGTTCCGCTATGTATGCGATTACCACCAGCACGGCAGCGGAGCGTACACCAATGCTGTGGGTGGGTTGCTAACGAAGCTTCTCCAGCTCATGAACTATGTGGCCACCCAGAGTTCACTGGAAATTACCGAGGGAATGTTCGGGCAAGTGAAAGTATGCTTGATGTCGATGCAACCAAGCCAAAAGAGCTTCTACGTGATTGCTGAGGCAGCATTGAAACATCTTGACGGGTTTGCTCGGGCTCTTCACGTGTCCGACTCAAGGCTTCCGAACCAGTGCCTTGGAATAATGTGGTCGGGCGCGTTGGCCAACTCAGCCGCCAAGACCTTTTGCGCATATTACTCACAACTTCATGATCCCAGAAAGGAGCCTGTTACGTATATCCAGTCATGGTCGGTGAATGTCGAGGATAAATTGAGCAACCCAGCTCTACGCGCAAACATCATCGACCACTTGCTCCCGCACTTGTTCAAGGCGATCCCCAACCTCTTTTGGGACTGGGCAAAACGGCTCCATTGCCAGAGCATGTCGGCTGATTGGCAGAAATTATTGTTGGACATTTTAAAGAAGGGGCTGCAAATATCACCCAGCAGTGACCCCGTGTCAAGCGGGCTCGTGGACTCGAAACAGCTCGGTGCTCTTTTGAATAGCCCAGACGACAAAATAATGCTAGATTCCTTTGCCTTGGCCGCGAATGCAATTAATGCATCCAAATTTTGCCCTGACTATGCGCTACGAATAATCCAAGACTCGGAATTGCTAAACTCCTTCTTTAAAGAGTCCACTACTCCAGAGTCCAGATGCGCCTTTATGTCTGTTTTCAGAAAAGCGCTCCTTAACATGAAGGACTATGTGACCACAACAGAAAAGCGCATGAGAAAGAGTCCATGCACCGAGGCTCAATCAACAGTGCTCAAATACATCTCAGCACTCCAGTCCATTTTTTCTTTTGTCTGCGCCCAACTTATTCCGGATTCTTCATACGCCCAGACCATCGCCAGCCTTGACTTAGTTAAACTCTTCACCGAACATGCGTTCGATGGTATTCCTAGGAAAAAGATGCAGAGAACCCCAGTGAAGATTCTAGATATTTTCACGCCCATGTTTACCAATACCTTGTTGAGATTTACTACGAACAACTATGACGACATAAGACTTCAAGCATCTCTGATTCTTTTTGACTGCCCCTACGAAGTTTTCAAGGAGGTGATCAACATTGAAGCCTTGAAACAAACTTCTACTACTCTTCAGTCATTTAAAGGAAGAGAAAGTGACAGTGTTGCCCAGTTGTTGGTGACGGTTTTCTCAGCGCACCAACATAACAACGAAGAAAATTGCATCCCTTTTTTGCAAATGATACTGCACACCATGGAAAGTGTGATGAATTTCAAGCCGTTGGAGATGCATGGGTATTTCATAGTATGGGCCAGAATACTACCGGTGGCAGTTTTGACGGAGCAGAAAAAGCAATTATTCAAATGTGTTATTGAAAAGCTTTTGAAGTCTATCGAAGACATTTGGATCACAATGAAAATGAGGCTTTCTAAGTCGTCAAAGGGCGATGATACTGACTCGAATTACTGGCGAGTCATTAAAGAATCTGCAAACCTCTTGAAGTCAATTATGTGCTTTAACATGAAGAGTGATGGCGATATTTTCGACATTGACCGTATGCCCGGTATTTGTCAAATGTTAATTGACCAGTTAACTACAATGACTCATAGAGGAGCATTTGCCTCGATATCGGCAGCATTTGTGACGGCGTGCGAGATATGTTTCAAGATCGAGAGCCTTTCGTCGTATCCGCATGTCATTGTTGCCCAGACCCTCGGGCAATTGACCTCACAAAAGCAACTAATCACTCGAAGGTCTGCAGGAATACCCTTTGTGTTATGTGGGGTTATCAGCGCTGCTTCCAGATGCGACAAGGTAATATTAAAGCAGCTTCTGGACGAAGTTTTCAGCAAATTACATGAGATAGCCACTCTGGATTATCAATATACTGGAAACGAAACACACGATACCCCTCAGATACATGCTTTCAATTGCATAAGACAGCTCTTTAAGGAAACCAGCATTGACGATGGAACGAAAAAGCACGCCAACCAAGCGCTTATACTCTCATTGACCTATTTGAATGACCAAACATGGTCGGTGAAAAATAGCTCCTTGATGCTTTTTACCGCATTAAACGAGAAACTATTTGGCTCACATAAGCTTGGCAATACCCTTCCAAGCGTCAATGCATCACTCTTCTTCAGCCAGTATCCAGGCATTTCTGAAATACTATTGTCATTATTGGAGAGCTCCGACCAGAAAAACGTGAACAGTATAGTTCCCGTTTTGGCCATTGTGTGCCGCTTAAAGGTAAATTCCAAGGACGATTCGACTTTAGATCCATTCATCGATCTTTTGAAGGAGAGATATCTTTGTCACAGAGTGTGGAAAGTTCGTGAGATGTCAGCGCGCCTGATTGCTAATATGGTGCACAAGACTTCATACTCTTCTGAACTTCTTGAATCGCTCAAGAATAAGCGAAGCCTTTCTAGAAACAAGCAGCACGGTTGTCTTTTGTATGCAAAGGAGCTCATCGAGCAAGCACGGTATACTAAAACGGATCTTGAAGACTATGCAAGTCTAGCCGCTAGCAGTTTCTACGAAGCGTGCATGAGCCGTCATGGTGGTGATGTTATAATCCAGAGGGCTTGTTTGCAGGTGATGATGACGGAAGCCATCCCGCAAAAAGATGCAGAGAAGATTGGTGACTACGTGATTCAGATTGTGAAAGGTCAATGGCCTCAGCCCGACGGGGCAGTCAGCCTTTTCTTGGGGACTGCTGCCTCTGCTGTCTTGAGGAACATTAGCGAAGAAAAACTAGTGGAGACCTCAAAGATGTACCTTTCATGCCATAGGTATGAAGTGCAGGTTGCCACATGCAAACACTTCATGGTGCACCACGAACAGTTCGCCAAACTTGAAGTATTGCACCCATACTTGATGCAAGAGATATCGGCAAGGAGCGGGGATTATGTCACGGGGTTGTATCTCGATCTTGCTTTAAAACTGGACATCAGAGCAACACAGGCATTCAAAAAACCCCAATGTGGTGGTGAAAAAGAAACTTTAGCGTACCATCTATTGGCTTTGAGACTGCAACAGGACTCACTTTCCATGATTGGCCCGTGCGCGCCAGAAGCATCTGTTGACGTGAAGCTTATTCACGCTAGGATTGTGGCAGAGCGAATGTCGCTTAATCCAGGCGAAGTCAATGAAGTGAAGTTGATTCTACAGCGGCTTCAGGCTCTAAGTGATGACTCCCGGGACGTGAGGGTAATATCATGTTTCTCTGGATTGAGTATCAGGAATAGCAAGAAGTCTCTTCTCCAAAGAGCCGGCTCTTTGGCGAAGGTTGCCGCTCCTTACTTCTCGCAAGAGATCAAGCGCAGCGTGATGCAAAACTTGGATGACTTTGAGGACGAGCGAGCGAGTCCTGACAGAGACTACGAGAGGTCCAATACGTTTGCCAATGAAGTGCAGGATACACAGGATTTGCTCCAAGTTATCAAAAGCCCCTTGTCTGGCGGTCTGGCCGATCGGGACCTCCTTAATTGCGTGGAAACGGTATTGCAAATTGCAAAAGAGAACGCCTCAATACTACAGTGCTATACTTTTAACGTGCATTTGGACACAGCTGTGCGCAAGGCATTACTCATAGCCCAATGTCATGGGCATGACGAAAATGCGAGGAAAGCCATCCAGGAATTTAGTGGCATTTTCCAGGCTGTCAACTATCCTATCCAGGTGGTTGACCCAGCAGGTGCCTAATTCGAGCCCCAATGCAGACGCGCGCAGATTATCTCCGGGTAACCAAATCGCGGGGCATATAAAATGAGCCGTTTCCTCGTGGTGATTTTTTCTCTCCATTCACAACAGGTATGTAACCTTTCTTAGGTTTGAGGATGAGACCATATTTTAAACAACGAATTTCTTCACCTGAAAACTCATGTAGAGAAAACAAATACAGAGCTTTTTAACACTGACAAACCTACAGACCTTTTGAACTATACTAACTTTGTAAGACTCACCATCGTAAGACTCACTGAGTACAAACTTGTGATTGAGAACCGACATTTGGCATTCATTACTTGGCATTGCATCCAAACTCGGTGAAGGCGAAAATTCGGTTCGCCGCTTTGGCCCTTGATAGATGCCAAGTAATAAACCTGTAGGAAGCATTCACACCAAGACACCACTTGTGTGCAGCGCATCGCGATGCGCCATAACCGTTAACACTTAGAGCACTACGTAAGGAGCATGGCTGAAATCCCCACGCTCTGTGCCCAATGCCTAGGAAATAAAGACCATGTGAAGATGGTCAGGCAGCCTCACGGAGAGCAGTGCAAGGTATGCACGCGGCCATTCACAGTGTTCCGGTGGAATCTGAGTGAGGTCCGTAACAAGCTGAACAAGACGGTGTTATGCAAAACCTGCTCCGCGGCCAGGAACTGCTGCCAATCTTGTACGATGGATGTTGACTACGGGATCCCAATCGACATTCGAGATGCGGCATTAAAGATGGCCCACGTGGAGAACCCTTTTGCGGTGGAAACCACTTCCCGAAACCCCGAGGTACGAGCAATTATGGCCGACAAATTGGAGGCGAAAAAGCATTCTTTGGATACAGAGGGCCAGGACGACAAACGGGCCAAAGCCAAAGTCATACTTGAGACGTTAAGGGCCAAGTTGTCCAGCGAAGGAGCCAAGAGCGTTCGCCCCAAGGCAAAAGTCGTCGATGTATCGTCCAAGGACCTCGCCAAAACGATATCTAAGTTGCCCTTTGGTGGTTCACTCCAGACACCTGAAGACGCGTCGGTGAAATCCTTCTTTGTGTTTGGGTTCAGTCAAGACTTGCCTCAGTACGAGCTTGTTGGCCACTTTGAAAAGTATGGCCCTGTGGCTCTGGTGAAAGTGGTGCATCAGGCGAGGTGTGGGTACGTTTCATACACCAAAAGAAGCTCAGCGGAGGCGTTCGCGCAATATGCCAGAACACACGGTCTCAGCCAAAACCCCAAGACGGCGGGGTTGGTGACGGTTGGCAGAAATGAGCTCGTGAGAGTAAGCTGGGGCAGCCCGCGGCCTTTGAGCAGCTCCAGGGACGAGAGCATTAAGCTACTGCAGGTTGTCGCCAAAGTGATGAAGCAGTTGGCCGCCAAAGACGAGGACAGTAGGCGGGACGGGAGAAGAACCGCAACTAAGGGTGATCTGAGGCATGGCGACCTGGGGACCAGGCTCAAGCACACCTACAAGGCGTTGTCCAATGATGTGGAGCTCTAACGATGATGACCCAGCCTGGCGCATTGAAGAAGCTTGAGGCAGCAGAACCCCGGGGCACACAAAGCAGGCGTTATCTTAAGGGCATCGACAAAGAGTATTGAGAGCAGGGAAGAAATAGGGGATTAGAGAGTGTATACATAAATGGGAAGCATATTTGAAAAAAAAAAGGGTACAAATCACAAGATGTAATGGAACCAATTTGCAAGCATGTGCTGTTGAATCACAGCATGAAAGCAGTACAAGCAAGAATAGTAAGAGATGAGCGAGTACATGGCATAGTATATGATACAGCTGATACTTGTGCTTTATCATCAGTATCGGAATTACGCCATGTCTGTTTGTTGACAAAAGGACTCTCGGCGTGCAAGGCCGCATTGAGAAATCCCTATGGCCGATGCAAGAGTGCGCAACTGGGCTATTTACGAACGTGATTCCCCCTGGTTGGGAATAAAGTTCATCAGTGACCTGAAGCATAGGAAATAGGAGAAATGGTGAAAGTAAAATACTAGTAACAAAAACACAGCATTGTCAATAACAGTAAAAATCATCAGCTACCCTTATCGAGGATGAGACTATGGAGGGTTGTCTATCGCCTGGTGTTGAATTAATAGTGTCCCAACTCGGATGTAATTTCTCAAATGCGCTCGTCGGACCCACCATGAGTAGGTTGCTAGGAATGTATACAAAAGTAACCGGAGGTGTGCAGTTAATGGCGGAATATCCAGTGACCCCACATAAAGGGAAGTCTCCCTCTCCGAAAACTTACCTTCGAGGTTTATAGTTAAGACCCCCAGATTGCATGCAACCTCGGAGCTGATACGGCCTCGAGTCCGCTTTGAAGATAACCACGAGTCCGTTTCCGGTTGCAACAACAGAGCTACTTCTCGGACGGAACCTCAAATACGCTTCTAAGGTAACCTAAATCTAGACTAGTCCGATTGGGCCCTTCACGGGGTAAGGTGTCAAAGGCTGTGACATGGTCATGGCCAGGCTTCCTATATAGTCGTCGATTGTCGTAGTGATAATCAAGGAATGCATCTTGACTGAGTACTAGACGTTATTAAGGAATTTGACAGCACTCGACAGTGTTTCATCAAGAAACCAGTGAGGCAAAACAATTCTGGCTACTCTAGCAAGATTACCAACCAGTAATTCGAAAAGTTTGGCACATCACTAAAAGGTTGTTATTTACAGAAAAGCGAGGAACCAGTCCAACACCACCCGAATTATTTGAGCCATTTTGACACAACTTGACCGATTGAACCCACTTTAACCGCTTTAGCCTTTGATTAATACTGAAAAACTCCAAAGTTTAGTACAAATGTGGCACCTCTATGTACAGATTTCACAATATTGAAATGATGGTTGGGCTGAACATCACCTTACTTGGCTCGAAAGACTGCATAAAACCTTCTGAAATGATTTCTAGAGTAGAACCATTTTGCTGCACCGGTTTGAATATTTATAGGTCAAAAGGCGTTGAGTATACAATAAATGCGCATGTTGGGAATTGTGTCCCGGGAATGATGCAAGAAGGTGGTTTTCAGAAGAAACAATGCGATGCCGCGAACGAACGAGGCATCGTGGTCACACTCGTGTCTAGTGGCATCTTGCATGGTGGACGCGCGTAACCAATTCATTTTAGAGTAGGCACGAAATAGACTTCTCAAACCACCTCGACGACCATTGCCCCTTGGATTCGCAAAATGAGTGGTGCAGCCAGCGGAATCGGCATGCCTCCTATTGTGGCCGCACTTTCATTGCTATTGGCTGGTTTTTTGATCCGCCTAGTGGTGATTCTCCCTGCTGCCCACAGGCCCGAAAACCCCCCAATCCAAAGTGCAATGCCTGTGCTTGAGGGCAATTTGATGATCCTACTAGGGTCCGGAGGCCATACTGGGGAGATGATTCGCTTGGCCGAACGCATGGACATTTCTAGGTGCTCAAGAACGTGGCTAGTGTCGTCCAATGATAACAGCTCGCTACAGAAGCTCGAGGCGTTTGAAAATTCTCTTCGGGCTCGATCCCGTGGTAAAGAAGCCAAGGTCAACATCGCCACCCTCCCTCGAGCTCGGAAAGTCAAGCAGCCGCTCTTACTGTCGGTCAAAAGCACCATTGTTTCGCTCATATCTTGCGTGCGCCAGCTCCGGCGACTTCCAGCCCCGGACGTGCTTCTACTCAACGGCCCGGGCACTAGCGTTCCGGTGGCATATGCGATGTTTGCAATGAAGTACCTTGGTCTCTGCAGAACGCGTATCGTGTACGTGGAGTCGCTTGCTCGCGTGAACAGGCTTAGTCTCAGTGGACGTCTTCTTCTCCCCATTGCAAACCGCTTCGTTGTGCAATGGGAACAGCTCTCTGTACAATACAGACGGGCAGAGTTTTACGGGATTTTGGTTTAGCAGGCGGTGCGCCTAGGGGCGGTTCTTGCCTCTCAACTTCGTCCATGCCTCTATACTTTGGATCGACGTGCCACGAGTGCCTTTTGCAAGAAAACTGCCCCATCTTGAAAACGGCAAGTCAATGGATCGGAGTTTTGGCTGTAGGAAACGAAACTGTTGTGTGCTACCCAATTAGTAGGTCATGTGCTCTCGCGCTCCTCATCCTCTGTCGTAGATGTTTTCGCACCCACATTTTGCACCCGCGTCTCCCTTTCTTTTCCATAAAGCCCATGCTGAACACGTTTGATGGGATAATCCGAGAGTTTCCTGGTATCGGGCTCGACCGCTTCAACATCCCAGCTTCAGCTTTTCTCCTTACTCACTGTCATGCAGATCATTTGGTGGGTTTAGCCAACAAGTCTTTCGCCGGCTGGATCTACTGTTCTGAAGAAACAAAGGCGATACTTAAGGAAGACAAGCGACTTAAGAATGTGATCCCCCGGGTCAAAGCATTGCCCTATAATGTATCCACCAGGATCGACGTTCTTGATGGCCCTGGAGACGCGTTCTACGTGACTTTGGTGGAAGCTTACCATTGCGTGGGCGCGTGTATGTTCTTAGTTGAGCTGTTTGCGACGTGTTCAGATGCGGAATACGACCAAAAACCGTCCAAGTCTGTGCTATGTACGGGAGATTTGCGAGCAGAGAGGTGGTGGTGTGAACTGCTCGTCAATAGCCCACTCCTTGCTCCATATCTCAACGGGTTGAGGACTCTCGACAATATCTACTTTGATTCGACTTTCGCTTATCGAGGAGAGCCATACATAGAAAGTCCACCCAACAACCAAGGTATCAATGCGTCTATCCATCTCTTGAAAGACTACCCATTGCTTGACCCTGAAGTCCGCTTCGAGTTTGCAGATACTACCTTGGGATTTGAGCAAGCATGGTGTACCATTGTGTCGTACTTCCGGGGACTTCTTGTGATTCCAGACAGGCTGCTTCATGCCAAAATAGCACTCGTGATTGATTTAGATAAGAGACACAAAGCGGCTCTCAAAACCGCTCTTGTCGATGGAAAAGAGGCAGAGGAACGTCAAAAGAAGAGAAGACGCCCGCAGTTTTACGCTGGGAGGGTGGACTCGAACGTTTGTGCAGTAAAAATCAAGCAATGCATTAACTTTAACATCTTGGATTACGCCGGAACATGCTTCCCCATCCCTTTTGAGTCCATTCCCTCAGATGAACACATATCTTTGCTTTCTACCACACAAAAGGGCACCAAATTCTTTCGGTTCAGAGAGAGGAATTGGATTCTTCCTCAGAACGGAAAAGAATTGCTTCCACAGGAGATCAAGTTAGTCTTCTCAAGACACTCCACTTATAGCGAGACTCATAGCTTCATTTCCAAATTCAAACCACGTCAGGTGTTCCCCATATCCTTCTCTGCCCAGGCGTGGAGAAATGGATTCACCATGAAGCGCTTGTTCCAAGACATTTGTTCGGCCCAGAAGTTTCTCTTTGACTCTATGATGATTGAGACTTATGGCCTTCCGCCCCAAGAAATACTCGACACGAAAGTTACTTGTATTAATAGATGGAGCGTTGATGAATGCGAACGCGAGAAGGACGCGGTACTTAATTGCTTGGAAGCTTATGACAAACCCAAATTAAAACGGCTTGAAGACACTTCTGAGAAAACGCTACTCAAGCTAAGACAGGTGCTACATGTGCCTTTCGATAGAAACAAAAGAACTGACGATGATAGAGAATATTTGAAGAGACGCCGTAAAGACTTTGCGTTGCAAAAATTGGTCCAGGGCCGAGGTGACATCTCATATCGAAAATTTATTGAGGAACAGCAAAGGTTGTATTACCTGCAGCGTGAATTTCCTTGGAGGAGCGCCAAGCGAGCCACATTTTTCCATTGCAAGAGGTATTCACCTATACTTGGAGGAAGCAGCGTCTACGACACAGAGAGCGACGAAAGCTCAATGGATATTTTGAACATCGGAGCCAAAAAGCATTCTATTTCGACTGTTAATAGCGAGCCAAGTGTGATCCAAGCCTCTCCGGAAATTCACAATTCGAATCATGCAGTTGATGGTCCAAATGCACGGACAAAGTCATATTTCGAGTCTTCGTTTGGATCCTTTGAAGAGTCCGTTCATCCAACGAACAATAAAGGCGAATGCAGGAATGAGGTTGATTCGAACCAAATCCTTGGCATGGCCGAATTACTTGCTGAGAGCCCCTCTCTATGGCTAGAGTTTAATTTGCAGTCTTTAAAAAGACGCTCGGGCTGACTGTGCATTGGAGGGAGACAAAATGTCCTCAGTTCTCTCTCCATTGGTGGTTGCACTTGGTACACTTGTAAAAAGTTGTCATGGGTTCATCAGCAGATCTAATTTGCAATTGGAAAAAGTACGCCTTGTCGTTGCCACAAGAGTCTATCGGGCATTGAGCAGTGGTCTGGTCGACATTATCCCATGCGCCCTCACCGCCCAAGACATCATCAACTTCCTTTCTGGGTAACACCTTGCGGTCGAATAATTGAATGCCGGCAACCAGGAACTCGTAAGGACACGTCGGACAGTATAACCTGTTACAGTTGTCATCACCGGGCGATATCAAGAGCATGTTCGAGCAATAAGGGCAAAACGAAAGCATGATTGAATCCTTGTGGTTGCGTACCGACAGAATCACAGAAATCAATAGGTGCCCAAAATTATTGATATGGAATCGGGTGGGTGGGGTGTTGAAGTGTCCTGGAGATTATTATATGGACAAAACTAGATGAGGCTGGGGCACGTGACCGGCTCGATGAGCCGGGGTGAATTTTCTCAAGTTTGTACGCCAGGAAGAGTGAATATCCGCAGAAATTCGACTTATTTCGAGGTTTACGCTTATAAAATATGAATGTATTATGCTATTCCGAAAAAGCCCGATAATAAAGCAAATCGTTGCCCATGATTGGTCACGTGATCAATACCACGCCTGCGAGCTCTTCCATGGCTAAACCAGCATCGGTAAGTGAGATGTAAGAGCCCGCGAAAGGGAACTCGGCTACTATCGAAAGTGACACCCAGCACAACATGACGTCCTCTAATGGCTCCACCGGCAAAACCGCGGGATCGTACATGAAATTGATGGCTGAGGACATAAAGGACGAGAGCGAAAGCGACAGCCGTGACATGGTCCTTGCGGCAGAAATTATAGAGGGTTCCCGGAACCAACCAGTTTTGCATGAAATTTCAGGAGCCGAGGATATACAGCAATCACCTACCAAAACCATGCCAGATGCTGTGGATGTGCAGGAGTCTCCCACGAAGAGAAAGAGGGGACGACCCAGAAAATCTGAAGTTCTGCCAATAAAAATCAAAGAAGATTTAACCCCCAGAAGGAGCCCTCGAAGGGCAGTACAGGAAAGACGGCAGGAATTGCTACGGCTAGAAGAGGAGCGAAGAGCGGAAGAAGAGCAGATGCTCAAAGAGGAGCAGCGTGTAGAGAGCAAGTCGAGCAGAGGCCCTCGCAAGAATACAAGAAAGTCACCCAGCTTGGAATCGGATGAAAGCCTGTCTGATGATTCATACGAAGAATATGAATCGGGAGAAGAGCCCCCATCCGAGAAGCCTCCAAAAAAGACCCGATCACCATCAAAACGGAAGCCGCTGGCGTCATCCTCACCTGGGATTGAGAGAAGGACCAAGAAGGGCCGGCCCAGCAAACAGGAGAATGTAACCAAGAAGGTGTTTAGCATCTTTCATATGGACGATCTTGAGATGAATTCCGAGCAAGCGCAATCGCCACCCACCAAAGGGCCCACGGACACGGCAGACCCAACAAACGGAAAGTCCAGCAAAATTTCCTTGAATTTTGACAATAAAGGACAGAGCAGGTTTTCAAGCATACCCGTGATCAGTGGTCTACGCAAACCCAGCGACAGAGAGGAGCCGCGAAATTCCACAGTTGTGACCAAATTTATACCGATGCCCGTCCCAGCGGTTGATGCAGATGGAAATATTAGTGACCCTGAATTTCTCAACAAGCATTTGTCCAACGTGGCAATTCATCTTGACCAGAATGCCCGCCTCATTGACGAAAGGGCGTTTTTTTTGGAAGGCAGCGAAGGATACTTTGAGCAGCATAGTTTACGATTCCGTCCTTCTTCAAGCTCATTGGCTGCAAATGCGCCTCAAATCGACTATGAAGAGTTCATTCCTTTTATTAAGTTAAATGAGTTGGTGTATAAGCGGGAAAAAGATGCCCTCCAGAAATTGCACCAAGAATTATACCACCAGTGGTGTTTTGAACTCAGTCAGGGATACAGCCTCAATTTCTTTGGCATTGGGTCCAAGGTGAACTTCATTATGGAATTTGTGGAAACATATTTTATGAATTGGTACATGGAGACCATACAGGACGAAGATTCTCCTCCATCAGTTATGGTAATCAATGGTTACAATCCAGCCACGAAATTAAAGACAATTATACATGACATTGTGTCGCTTCTCGTTACGCCCGAAGAGAAGAAGCAGCAAAACCTAAGGATGCCCAAACACGTGTCGGAGGCATTGCCGTTTTTAATGTCGTATCTCAAAAGAGACACGAGGCGAAGCTCTTACAACGGCATTGTCAAGGCGACACTTGTTTTAGTCATACACAATATCGATGGAGACGCGTTCAGAGATACAAGGTCACAGAACTATCTCTCACAATTGGCATCCTTGCCCAACGTGTGGCTCATTGTCTCTACGGACAACATCAACCTGAGCTTGCTCTGGGACTTGTACAGGTTCAAAAACTTCAACTTTCTTTGGCACGACATTACCACTTACAACCTGTATTCTGTGGAGATGTCCTTTCGAGACGTGTTGAGCATGGGCAAATCTAAGAAGTTCGTGGGAAGCAAAGGTGCAGAGTATGTGTTGACATCCTTGACTCCCAATGCCCGCAGCTTGTACCAAATTCTTTTACAGATGCAGGTGGAGAAACTCAAGGAGGCATCTGTGTCCCAGGCAGGACGGACGGGGCTTCGGGGCAGTACCAGTAGTGGACTCGAACTCCGGGTGCTTTACGAGACGTGCGTGGACAAGTTTGTCGTCAGCAATGAGATCAATTTTAAGACAATGCTCGGTGAGTTCGTCGAACACAAGATGTGCGTGCTCTCGAAAAACCCGCGTGGTGCAGAATTGGTGTATGTGCCATTTACGTTTGACGAGATGGAGAAGCTACTTGAGACGAAATTTTAAGCGGCCGCGTTGATGCGAGTATAAGCCCCGGTGCGCAAGTACGAGCACACCGAGAGAGTAGAGACTGGGAACCCAATACACGATAGAAGGCGCTGCTGTGGTGTGCACGTGGTCGCCTTATTGTTATATCCCAAATCGTCAAACGAATGCTCCGAGGTCAAGCCAAGCTCCTCGAGAGGCTTAGAGATACCCCGAGTGAAGTCGTCAAGTATGCAGGCCCTCCGTAGCCAAAAAGGAGTGCTTCGGAGCGGGCATTGGGCAGTCTGGTATACCCCCTGGGGCAGAGTATTTGGGCGCGCACGACAAGGCTGACTTGGCGCTCTTAGACTGCAACCATTTGCTACCACCCGTGTCAAATCTGCCGTCCCGTACACCATGCTCGAAAAAGGTACTTCGTTGACCGTAGGCAGCCATACGGTCACGATCATTCGCTACCTATCCGAAGGCGGCTTTTCCAAGATCTACGAGGTAGGCATGGACCCGGAGGGCGACAGCGGCAAGACCGCTTGCTTGAAGCAAGTACTCGTGAGGGATAAGGCCGGCTTGGCCACTTTGCGGAAGGAAGTCGATGTGATGAAAAAGCTACGAAAGGCTCGCTCAATTGTGCGCTATTACGACTCTAACGCTGAGACGTTGCATGACGGCACCATCCAGGTGTTGGTGTTGATGGAATTGTGCCCGAACAACTCGTTGCTTCACTTCATGAACGATCGGATTCGCCTGAAGCTCACTGAGAAAGAGATCTTGACGATCATGATGGATATCTCCATTGGCATTTACGAAATGCACAAGTTGAACCTCGTGCACCGGGACATCAAAATCGAGAACGTGCTCATTGACGCCAAAAACCGCTTCAAACTCTGTGACTTCGGTTCCGTGTCCTCTCCCATTAGACCGCCCAAGGACCAGCAGGAGTTCCAGATCCTTAGCCACGACATTTTGTACCAAACCACCCCACAGTACCGAGCTCCAGAAATGATCGACTTGTACCGCGGGATTCCTATCGACGAGAGATCAGATATCTGGGCCTTTGGATGTTTCTTGTACAAGTTGTGTTATTACACGACTCCATTTGAAGCCAGTGGCGACATTGCCATTTTGCATGCTTCCTTCCAGTTCCTTCAAACTCCCGCATATTCCGGTGACTTGAAAAACCTCATCATCATCATGCTCCAGGAGAATCCCACTTATAGGCCCAATATTGTCCAGATAATCATGCTCTTGGCGAAGATGATGCAGAAGGACTTTGATACGCTCAGTGTTGAAGACTTCTACCACCGCGGGCCCTACGATTTCCAGGCATTGCACGAAATGCAAAAGGAGAAACACAATGAACAGCTCAAACGCCAGCAGTACTATTATGAACAACAATTACAGCAACAAAAGTACGAAATGCAGCAGAAACTGTCTTTATCCAGCAACTCTCTGCATCTGCATCTTCTGAATATCCCGGGGCAACACACTTCTCACAGTTCCAAGAGTGCTGGTCAGGAAACTGACACTCACGAAGGAAGAAAGTCTTTGGAGATCAAACGCTCCAATAGCCGTCCGAACTCGGTGAAATCTACCGCCACCACTTCATCTCTCGAAGCACTGCATTCACTCAATATGGTCATGCCAGATTCCAAGGGCAGTGGACCTGCAACAGAAACGTTAGATTCGCCGGAAATTGAAAACTTTACTGAAGACTTTCCGGATATAGAGAATGTTGCGGAGCGCTACCCGTCTCTCGATGCTATTGACCAAGTAGTTCCGACTAACAATGACCGTAAGGCTACACATGAGCCTATTCCAATCCAACTCCCCAACTTGGATGTTCATGGCGGTAGCAAGTACTCGGAACTGGTCAAAACCCCTCTGCGCACAGAATACGTCAATGCCGAGGCTTGGCAGAAGCTGCCTCGAGCACCAATCGATAAGGATGCAGAGAAACTCGTGGAGGATATTTTTGTGCATGGATCTCCTGATCAAACCCCTCATCTGAGATCTGAGCAGTATCTCAAAAAATCATTAAGTGATCATTCCTTCAAGGGTGTCGATGAGAGATTGAACTCTACACCGTCCACTGCCAACCAATCTCCTGAATTGTGGAAAAACGAGGCAGCTAAGAATATAGTGGATTCGCCTGCCAATCAAGGGGAACGTTCGAGAAGTAGAGAAGAGACCCAGGCGCAAGGGGTACATGAATATTTCACCCGAGATAACGATAAGTTAGTGCCACAGCAAATCGTGAAGCCTTATTCTGATCTCCAAACGGAAGCTCCTCCCATACCAAATCGTGTTAACAACCCCAGCTTTTACCAGGCTCCACCGCATCTGTCACCCCCAGATTCCAATAGTTTTTTGCTGGTAGCACAACCCGAAATTCGGAGAGAAAACTCCAACCCATGGGGCAGTGCGCTTGAGCCAATTCGACAACACTCTGCTCATCGTGACCTTAATTCCCAAGTCGCCAACATGAGTTTGAATGACTCAACTGTCTTGAAGGCAGAAACTGAGAATCTCATTGACTTTGCCGACACAGAAGTCCAGAAGCCCGCAACGATAGCTATTGCAAACACAAAGATGACCCTGAAGCCAGACATAGAGGTTTCGCTACTCGATATGGAACCCGATATCACGAGAAAAAACTCCGACGGGAAGCCTAAGTTCAAAAAGAAACTAAGTACCATGCAACCGCAACAGCTCGAGTTTCAAGAGCAGGTGATTGACTTTGCTTCGGATGATGAGAACAACAATTCTCAAATGAGCAGGGTCTCCATACGCAACTCGCTCAAGAAGTCCCGAAAAACCAGTGACCATCATCGCCGCAGTGAAAGTGTACAGGGCGAAGGGAAAAAGCGGCTCTCGTTTTTCGGCAACTCGGATTGAGCGGGTTGCAGTCCATTTGAACGGCAATTCTTGTCATTGACAAGCCAAGAAGCCTCGGCGACTTGTCATGCCTACAGGTATAGACGTCTGGCCAAAATGATCATCATACATAACATGCGTAGCGTAAGATGCGCATCGCGCAGCGAATATAATTTTTTGACCAGTCTCATCAGCCACAGATAAGTACCCGATAACTCATCAACATGTCGGACCTCCAAACAGCGTTATCACATTTGGTTCTTCTTGTTCCCCCTGAGAACCTCGTGCAGCTTCCAGAATCCGCCCCCAAGGACTTGCTAGAGCTTGTACGGGTCATTAAAACCATCTTGGAAGGCGGCTCGGCGAGACTTCTCCACGACGACTTCTTTGGGCCTGTTTTAACGAGCCAAGAAGCCTTGAGGATTTGTTGTCAAAGTTCACAGCCTATAGGAGCGATTTTAGCGGAGCTCGTTGCGTTTTTAGCCCAAGAGCTCCCTGCATTATCGCTCCAGCTTCTTGCAATTGGGTTATTGCAGCTCTTTATTCAGAATAACTTCACAGGGCCACAGACAGACGATTTTTTCCTAAAGAATTGGTTTTCTAGTGCCGACGCTGCTCTCTTTCAACAAGAGTGTGTCAAGCTCATGACTATCGAGGGCAAGTCGGCGTACGGCTTGATGAATCAGCCGTTTTTGTTATTGCTATCACTCTCGATCTTCGAGAACTTACAACACGTGAAGCATTCAATGGTTTCCGGGCTGCTTTCCGAGACCATCGAAGAGATCACTGCAGAAAATGTGCATGCCATCCAGCAACTTGATGTGGCCAACTCGCCTACGGCGGCCTCGCTCGTGTGGTGGCGAGCCAGAGCTTTACAAGTGCATCTCTCAATTCTCGACGAGCCCTCCGATACTTTGGCGTCAGTGACTGCAGCTCTTCTTCAACAGCAGGTGGTAAATTCGTTGGCACCCAAGCACGGCGCAGAGCTTGAAACAGCGAAGCACGTGCAGTTGATGTTTCTCCTAGAAAACGCCCGAAACGGGATCCATGCCCGAACAGAGCACTTGGCCGAGCCTTTCTTGCATAAGGCTGCGCAGGTGTCGCAGCTTCAGCTCGTCTTGACCGGAGCCAAAGCAAAGCGCACCAAGTTTCAGACCTTCACCACCGCCTCGCTTATTCTTTTGGCGAAAAGCAAAGAGTCCAGCTTGTTCACCGACTCCAATGCAGACGCTTCTCGGGAGGCTTTTGCACTCAACTCGGACTTGCTATTGGAGAGGCCCCACTATGAGTCTTTGGACGACATTGTGACAGAAGACGAACCTGACAGCAAAAAGCTCAGGCTCGACGAGTTCGCACTTCCTGATATGGACCAAGGCGAGAAGCTCTTGCCCATCACATTGAGTCAGGACGATATTCCCCCCGAGCTTCGTGATTTGGATCCAAATAACCAGCCCGCGTTGACAGACATTGACACCATTCAGTTGCTTTTGAGATTGATCACCATCAAACAAACATCTCCTTCGGGTAGTACAATGGTTGAGGAGGAATTGTCGGCCATAGTCAACCGTATCATCTATTCCGCCGGGAAGAAAACGAATTGGTCTGTCTTCGGCAGAACGCTTTGGGAGAGGTCCATTTTGGAAACTAGCAAGGCGCGGACTGTGGAGCGAGGCATTTTGCAGATGACCTCCTTGGTGGAAGAGGTGGGGATCAATGTCAAGTCACGGATGATCCCCGCAGCAAAAGACGGCCTGCTCGATTTGATCTCTCAAAGACTTCGGTTCATTCATCAGCTCCCCCTCATGCCTCAATGGGCCATGGACTCGAAATTGGCCGAGAAGTACATGTCTCTAGGTGTGCTTCGGTCCGCCATTGAGATATACGAGCGCTTGAATTTAATGACCGACGCCGCTTTATGCTACGCAGCAGTTGACGAAGAAGCACAAGCGGAAAAACTCCTTTTAGAACGGATCTCGTCTCATCCGCAGGATGCCCGGGCAATCTCAATTCTCGGCGATATACGCCAAGACCCAGAGCTTTGGGAGAAAGCTTGGAAGCTGGGCAAGTACGCCAAAGCAAAAGCCTCTTTGTCCAAGTACTACTACAACCCGCCAGTCAAGTCGGGCTTGAAGAAGGACTTGCAAGCCGCCACCCTCCACATGCGCGACAGTTTATCTGCCAGTCCGCTCTCGTACGAAAATTGGTTCTTTTACGGGTGCTGCGGCTTGGAAAGTGAAAACTACGAGCTCGCAGCAGAGGCTTTTTCCAGGGCGGTTGCTCTTGACGATACGAACTCCCATGCCTGGTCCAACTTGGCCACGGCTTTGTTGAGGCTCAACAAAACCAAGCAGGCGTTTCTGGCTCTCAAGAAGGCCTTGCAGCAAGGCGAGGGAGCAAAGCGTTCGTGGAGAATCTTTGAAAATTACCTCACAGTGGCTGTTAAGCTCAATGAGTGGAATGACGTCCTTCATGCTGTCCGGCAGTTGATCAGCATCCGCAAGGACAACACTGAGCAAGTGCCTGTGGACATTCCAGTGATTGAGCGGTTAGTGCTGATTCTAGTGGAGGAGCCCTATGCAAAGGATGCCAGACCCACCCACTTCCAAGCGTCGTGCATCGACTTGGTGTGCAACAAGATCCCTGAAATTATCAACCACCTGGCGCGGTTGTGGAGAATCGTGAGCCGTGTAGAGATGTGGCGTGGCAAGCCATGGGCTGCCTTAGACTGCTTTGAAAAGGCATATAGGGCTACGTCTCTCCGGCCTGAATTGGATTCAAGTGAAGAAGTATGGGTTGATGCCGTGGAGGCATGCTCGGATCTTGTCTCTGCATATGAGTCGTTGGGAGAATTGCCGGGAAAACACGGGGCAGGAGATATGGTCTGCAAGGATTGGAAGTACAAGGCCCGTACGGCTGTTCGATCGCTCATGTCGAAAGGAAAGGCCACGTGGGAAGACTCCGAAGGCTGGGATAGGTTGGTACAGATGAAGGCAGACATTGCCAACGCCTAAACGGTGGTTGGCCGGCTGTGGGATCTGGAAGCAAAAAGAAAAATTATATGAAGCGATCGATATGCCCAGCAATACGATACGGGCCATTAGGCCACTTTACAATGTGTCCAGTCAAGTCAACAATATGGCACCCCTGGAGAATTCAGAAAACTTTATTCGGACAATATGGCTAGCTAATATCATCTATAATCAGGGCAGGCTCAAAGAATAGGGAGGTGGCTCTTGTCCTGCCCGAGGCTCTCTCAGAGTCGGCCGATGCACCCACGTGGGGTTCTATCGGAACCAAAATATGGAAGCGAAGCTGGAAAGAATTCCACAAGCGCAAGATGGACTTGGGGGCCCGGATACGGACGAGAAACGCCCGGAAGGTGCCCATGATGCTGTATAAGCCCATGCGAGAGAGCTCTGATTTCTCCAAGCGCTTGAAGCAGATGTACGAGTACACTAGACCGTAAGCGAGCGAGGAGCGGTTGGAAAAGTAGTCTCTGTAGTAGATGATCTGAACAAGGTAGTCTGCCGAGCAGGCCAAGTTGAAGAGCACCGGCTCGATGCAACCCAAAAGCGGGTAAAGAGAAGTGGTGAATTTGTTAGTCAGCACCACTTCTCGCAAGAGGTACGCGATCAAGTTCATGTAGGAGAACACGGCAAACGAAAAGAGCTTCAAGCTGTTGGCCGAGGACGTGGCATGGAGACAAGATGACGTGAGTAGCAAAGAGCTCTCCGAATTCAAGAGAGACGCCAACGGGATCTCGTCTCTGGAGGGGTTCTGGTCTTTCAACAAGACGAGCAAAAGTCGGAACACAGAGACTGCATACGTTGAGATGGCACCCGTCACTGAGATGTGGTACCAAACCGGCTGGGGAAGCGCAAGCGAGGCAAAGAAGCCCAAGGCGCACGCTAAATGGGACGCTACCCATAGCACCTTCATGACGTTCATCTGGAACACTTGGGCGAACAATCCTCCGAAGTACTGGAACACGGACATGACAAGAGAGGAGACGTACGCGAACGCGGCCCTGACGGAGGAGACAATCATTCTGATTTCCGACGCATGGTAAAACGAGCGCAAGATCATGCTTGGGGTGACTGGCTTGACTGGCGGCATTCTTGCGGGAAGGAGGGGGGAAGGAATGTGGTGACCTTGACTGTGTTGCGAAAGCTCGGCCTTTTATAGGTGGGTGCAAAAGCAGACCTGTTTCGTGAGAAGGTGCTGCAAAATGCAACTGACCTTCGCGTATTTCCGTCGGCATCATACATAAAATACGCTTTGTCCAGACACAAATGAGACATGGTGGACATGCCTTAGGTTTTATCCACACCTGCCCACAACACCGAAAGTGTAGGCCCAACGCTAGATATGATGGAGGCATAAGCAGCCTCCAAAAGAAGCCAGGGTGAAGCGTCATCCGCAACATCGCCCAACACGTCATTTAAACGTCATCCAAAATGTCCACTAAAATGGCATGCAAAGAACCAACTCTTGAAGTAGGTTCTTCAAAAGTAAAGTTGTCTGATGTATTCACGCATTTGATTCACACATTTCCTCACCCACGCTAGGATTTTGCACCTGACGCACGACATGATCGCGCACATCGTAGTCATCTCATCTCCTCTGTCCTCCAATCCTCGGCCCATGTCGCTGCACAGTTCAAGTCCCGGCCCACGCGAAAGCAGCACAACCAATAGAGATGCCGTTAATAGAAATGCCACCAATGGAGAAGCCGCCAAAAAACACTCCCAGAACGGCAAGCCCAAGAAATCCCGCAAGGACGCTAACAAACCCAACGCAAAGGACTTCAGGTTTCTGGAGACCGTGAAAATGGTCAAACACATGTTTCCAATCACGATAAACGGCTTTGCTGTGGCCAAAATCTTCGAAAAGGCACTAGAAGCTAAGAAAGCCCAGACGCAGAGCCCTGGCCAGACACCCATCGGAACCCAGGACCCCGTGGATGCGAGCGATGGCAAGAAGAAGCGGGTCCGTCTCTCCAAGAAAGCGAAGGAGGATTTAATATGCAAGCACATCAAGAAGATCATCGACCGAGACCCCAACCAGGCGATCTACCTTAGCTTCATGATGGCCCCTGAAGACCCAGAGTTTCCGTTCGACATTGAGTCTCTCAACTTCAACCTCGCGGTTCCGCCGGACTACGGCCGTAATCCCAAGGCGTTGCCGTCCATAATTGTCCTCAATTCTGAAATCCCGCGCGGCTTCTCCATCAACGTGGAAAAGGGCTTTGCCCACATCGCCAGTCTTGCACGAACCTCTCTGGTCTCCGATGATCGGATTTCATTGGTGGGCAGAGGCCTTCTTGGCCAGGTGCAGACATTAAACAAGCACTTGGAATTGTTCTTATCGCAGGAGAAGCGCCAGACAATGAAGTTCGTGTCCTTCAAATCAGACAGAAGCCACAGCCCGGCCCCCGAACATCGCCCCCGCGGTGGAACCCAGAAACCTTCTCCACCACAGACTCTGCTCGCGGCGGCAAACGCACAACCCATCCGTGTATCTAGCGAGAGCCAGAGCCAGAGGAATTTTCAGACCGAGGAGATGTGCCATAAGCTCGCGGGTGCAGTCAAGCTATTCAACCGAACCGCGGCAGAGCTGCGCTACAAAGTGAACGTTCCCATCCATTCACCGAGGGGCCTTCCTCTCTTGTGGACATTAAGCGACAGTATTGATTTGTTTCTTGTTGTTCCAGCGGCATACCCCGAAGTCAAGCCACGGGTCAGTACTGCATCCAATTTCTCCAACAATCTCATGGTAGCCAAAAAGAAGAGCTTGGAGAACGAGTCATTGGTTGATGTGGTGCAAGAGTATAAGCGGGCTGAAGCGAACTTTGCTGCTAATGCCACACTGTGTATCAATGACTCCGCCAGCCTTCTTCAGCTTTTGAACAATGTATCGAATAATCTAGGGGCTTTGACCATGGACAAGCCAGCATTCACCAAGTGGTCGCAGATGATGGAGGAGTTGAAAGTCGGCGCTAAGGAAGGGACTTGAGGTTCGTTGCAAACTATAAGAAAATATAGCTAGCCTCCTATTTGTTTTGCATACACCATCTAATCAATGACTTAAGGTACAGCGGCCTGGTCCACAGAGGAATTCGGTACATCGTGTTGAATGGGGCGCTCATTAGCACATAATCTGGAGCAGTGTCTTTATCAGTTTCCTAATAATATGTAGTATAGCGTGGAACCTTACTGACTATCTCAACCATGGATACATCCTGTATCTAGTCTAGGGTCCCAACCATAATCTCTTCTGTCTTGAGGCCGTTCTCACCACCACAGAACCCGCCGATTTATAGATTTTACTGAGGGCTAAGGCTCGGATGACTCAGCGTCATACCTTCCTCATTTGCGGCTATTTATAGCACTGAATGTCTTGCAGCATTGGTTCGTCTGTCCACTGTTCATTTGAACAGAAATGCTTGGCTTCGAGAGGGAAGTGTTCTCAAGCCTGTATTGTAAATTCGGGACACTCGGAGGTTGTCTTCCTGTGTAAAGATGTCTTCCTGATCAACAAACCGTAAGCATGCAAGTCACGTGGTCAACTCAAGATGAGGTTTCTAGCGCGATGCTTCCGCTTTTTGAAGGGGACCAACATGGAGGAGAACAAGGACCTTGAATTCAACTACGCCAACGAATGTGACTTGGAAATACACTGCTCGCCTTTTGGTCTCACTGGCGTGTACATCAAAATCAGGGGCACCAATATCATCGGCATTGGGTCCACCATGGGCTTGATCGCTGGCAGTTCTCGGGGCATGATCCACTACAACGACTGCGCCGACCTACGCAACAAAAAATATAAGTTGCTTGTGGTGGCGGACGACAACGAAGGTACACTTCGGATCGACTTTACTGAAATAGAGGCCATCAGTGCCACCAAGGAGGAGGATATTGCCGACCCGCTTTCAGGGAATGAAAAAAAACAAGCAAGCCCGTCGCTAATATTTATGGGCGCATGTCCGGAGGGACGGCCTGATACCATTGAGCCGTCCATTGGAATCCTCTCGTTCGAGGCAGAGGACTAGAGTGTCTTGATTGTCATGAGGAGTCATAGGCAGACATGGGCAGTCATGGATAGTTAGTCATGGGCAGTTGTGGATAGTTAGAAGGATAGCCTTGGGTAGTTACATTAACAGTTACACATATAGTTAGATAGATAGTCATGGACAGCTACACGGATGGTTACGGATAGTCATGGACATTTACACGAACAGTGTCATGGGTAGTAATGGATAGCCATGGACAGTTAGATAACAGTAAGACGAACAGTGTCATGGTTGTCCATGAAGTTTTTTCTATGGGTACGTATCAAGTCAGGAATAGTCTTCTTGCAAAGAGAAGCTTCTGGTTCTTAACCGCTTTCGGAAAGGCAGATTGTTTCGAAGGCAGAACCTCTCAACAAAGATGTCGCTGGCCAAACGTATTCGGCTCCTCGAAGCGTGCGCATGATACTTTCGGCATGGAGAGGTGTGGTTTATCATGTGCGCCCCCGGCTAGTGAGGGCCTCTGTACCTCGCTTGCTCACGTTGAAGCGTGTGCTATCTCGATGTGAACCACATGCAAAGGAAGCGGCGAAAGTGCGAATTTCCCCAGGTTTTTTTCGGCCCGATAAATCAGTGGCGTTTTTCGTGCCGCGGCCATGTGACTTTTCCACCCGCGGATAACGGCGAATCCGGGGTAGCCAAAGGCTTTCACGTATCGAAGATGCAACAGGAAGAATACTCTCTAGGTAATCTTAAAGCTTGCTTGGATTCATCTGGTCCACAAGGTACGTCCGGCGGGCCACGTCATCCTTGCTAGGTTCATGTCTAGCGACCGGCTGAAGGTGAGCGCAATGATATAACCGAACCCATACTGCAAGTGTGACATCCGGCTACCAACCGGCCACGCAGCAGTATAGATCCAAGCTATTGAGATTGGCTTTCAACATAGCAAGTGAACCTTCCATTTTGCTTACTTCTCTCGGCGGGCTTTGGCTGGTGCACGTGTTGCAGTGCCCAACAGATGGACTTCCTCGGTATACATGCGGCCGCGAAGTGCGGAGTGGGACAGATGGATGCAGCTCCGCCACTATATAAGATGGCGTATTCCCTAGATTTGAGGCTAGCATTCATCATATAAGCTACACAAAAATACCTTATTCAGATTCTTCACCCAAAATCCTCACTCAAATTCCTCCCATAAATCCCCACATAATATGGACAGATTAAATCAGTTGGCCGGCCAATTATCTCCATCTTCTAAGCAATCTCTTCTTGAAAAGAAACCCGATGATGTAGTCATCGTGGGTGCTTACCGAACCGCCATGACCAAAGGTGGCAAAGGCAGTTTCAAGGACGTCGGGTCCGATTGGATCTTGACCAAATTCTTGGAGGCCTTCTTGAAGAAAACCGGCGTGGACCCAAACTTGATTGAAGACGTGGCCGTCGGTAATGTCTTGAATCGCGCGGCAGGCGCCTCTGAACACAGGGGGGCATCCCTTGCGGCAGGGATCCCCAACACGGCTGCTTTCGTGGCAATCAACAGACAGTGCTCGTCGGGGTTAATGGCAGTTTCCGACATTGCCAACAAAATCAAGTGTGGCGAGATTGACTGCGGCATTGGCGCAGGTGTCGAGTCCATGTCCAGCAACTATGGCCCCCAATCAATTCCAAAGGTTGACGCTGCATTGCAAGACGACAGTGAGTTCGCCAAGTGCTTGATCCCCATGGGAATCACCAGCGAGAACGTATCTGAGAAGTTCAACATCTCAAGAGAGAGGCAGGACGAGTTCGCCGCAAACTCTTACGCCAAGGCCGTCAAGGCCAGAGCCTCCGGAGCATTCAAGTCGGAGATCTTACCCATTGAATCGTACATCAAAGAGGACGACGATGACGAAGATGACGAAGGCGCGGGAGCGGTGAAGAACATCACTGTCGACACGGACGAAGGCCCTAGAGAGGGGGTTACTGCTCAGAAGTTGGCCAAGTTGAAGCCAGCTTTCAAGCCCACTGGATCGACCCACGCTGGTAACGCATCGCAAGTGTCCGATGGAGCTGCTGCTGTTCTTTTGATGAGACGTGACTTGGCCGAGAAGAAGGGCTACAAGATCCAAGGCAAGTACGTGCTCTGTCAATCCGTCGGAGTACCACCCGAGATTATGGGGATTGGACCTGCCGTCGCCATTCCCAGCGTGTTGAAGAAGACTGGATTGACAGTCAGTGACATCGACGTGTTCGAGATTAACGAAGCTTTCGCTGGCCAATGCTTGTACTCTGCCGAGACATGCAAAGTCCCCAATGAAAAGTTGAACATCAACGGAGGAGCTATAGCGTTAGGCCACCCCTTGGGTTGCACTGGTGCCAGGCAGTATGCCACCATCTTGCCGTTGTTGAAGCCAGGCCAAATCGGCTTGACCTCCATGTGTATTGGTACGGGCATGGGTGCTGCCTCCATTCTCATCAAAGAGTAAATTCTATATCAATCATAGATACCCGTGTACTTTAAAGAATATATCGAATTCTTGAGACCCGCGCAGCCGGTTGTCTTCGGACGCCTTGATGCTGCAGCTATAATGCGATGTAAGAAACCCGATGGACGGAAGTAACGTCTGGAGCCCTTTCCCCCAAAGCCAAGAAAAATTGTCCTGCACATTTCTCGAATAGAGCACCTATCACCCCGCGACAAATGCCGATACACCGGATTTGTTACGCCAACAAATGCACAGTCTCACTTGCAACGCGGTTCAGTCATGCACACAAAACGGGTTTGTATCCAGTTGTGAACCCTGCATATACAGCGCCTCGACCAGTTGTAAGTACTTGTCCGAGCTGCTCTAGCCAAGCTCGTTGACAGAGTAGCCTTGAGGAGCTCAATTCAGTGATTGCCTGAAACTCGCCTGGTTCTTCCAAGTAGCCCTTGTGCTTTGCCTGTATGGCGTGATTTTTCCCTGCGCTTTCCTATTCCTTGGCATTAGTGTGCACCCTCGCTTGATTTCTCGCCTCAACGTCAACGTTTTAAGCTTCGAAGACTCGCCGGGACAGGTACACATGTTACCAAGCTTTGCAGGAGTAAATGATTCAACACCTCCTTGCGTGAGATCCCATACTACACCCCGTGACGGGTCGTGATTCATGACTTATTCCCCTGAACAGGGCTTCTCCGGTATTTTTTTTTGTAGTTTTCTTGTGCAGTTTCATGCATACTGCAGCAAAGACACATATAGAGGTCGGCTACTCATCCTATTACTGCTCCATTCTCCATCTGCTATTTTCCAACCCTCTCTTTCCAGCCACCATCTACAGCCGCAGTTTCCCTTTCACCGATCGCTAACCTTTTTGCGGACGCCACCACTTGCATCGGCGAGCTGCCATCCTTACCCCTATCTCAGCATCAACTAGTGAGGATTTCCATCCAGATCGCCAGGTGAGCAGGTTATTCCAAGATGTTCCGGATCCGAAAAACCATCCGAGCGGTACTACTACTATTGTTGTTGTTCATCGCAATATGCCTTTCTTTGACCCATATCCGGGCGATCGACAAAGACTCGATAAACCTCTATGTCAGTACCATCTATAAGAAGTTCATCGAGACAGACTTCCACTTGGACCAAAGCCCTGAGTTCCAGAAGGATTTGAAGGAGATAATCAAGGAGAAGTTCGACGATGATTCGTTGCCGACCTTTTATTTCTTGAAGCCTGATTACGTGCCTCCCACACTGATCGAGGTGCCGGGGTACTTTTCCACCGACAACCCATCCGAAGCGAAGCCCCTCGTGCAGCCGTTTGATCCACGCTTCACCATCGCAGTATATCTTAATTGGATTAGGGAAAACCCTGGCCAGCCCGTGCCTTTCCACTGGTCCGACTGGCTCGATTTTACTGCCTTGTACAAGTTCATCCTTCTCCCCAAGGGAAGGAAAGAAACATGCAATAATCTCTTTTCCTTGGCGGACGAGAAATTCGCCAGTAAAGATCTTCGGTTGGATGTCAAGGACTACTGCACGGAGGATCCAGATCACCCTTTGGGCTTTCAAGTCACGCGGTTTCCTGAGTCCCAAGAAAGGGAGAACGCAAAGCTTTTGGGCAAGTCTTTCTTGTACTCAAACTTTAGGTCGCCGGCGGCCATTGTATTCCTCACCAACAGCAAAGGCTCATACAAGGTGGACTTGTTGAATTCGGCGAATGATGTCAACATGTCTCTTTTGCACAACGGCATGGTGGAAAGTGTTCTCCGGACCGAAAATACCCGCCACTTGGATGTTTTAGATTCATACAGGGCGCTTCTTCAAGCCCGTACCCCCAATTTACCCCACCAAACGAGTGACACCTTGATCGAACTCGAGGAATCTCGGTTTGAGGTGGATGCAGAGAAAACAATCCAGGAACTCGAGCAAGAGGGCGAAGGCATAGCGTACATGCAAAGGAGCTACATGGAGGCATTGAGGTTCTCGTTGCAAAATACAGATCCAGAAAAATCCTTCAACGAGGCCAAGTTTTTAGCATCAGACATTGACAGGATTTACGGAGATCACCACGATTGGCGATTCTACAATGGCTTGACCATAGAGACCGACAGGCAAGTTATTGTATTGCATCGAATCCTCAAAAACTACTTGCACTTCTGCCTGCTGAACGGACTAGTGACTTGGATTGCTCATGGAAGTTTGTTGTCTTGGTACTGGAATGGCATGGCGTTTCCCTGGGATGCCGACACAGATGTACAAATGCCCATCCGAGACCTCCATCGTTTAGCAGAAAACTTCAACCAATCTCTAGTGATTGAAAATATCGGTTACGATAGGGATGATGTGAAAATGGAGGATACCAAATTTAGCGGTATGGGCGCTTACTTCATCGATGTTGGCAATAGTATCACTCATCGAGACTCTGGCAATGGCAAAAATAACATCGATGCTAGATTTATTGACATTCAAACAGGGTTGTATGTGGACATCACTGGGTTATCAGTGTCGTCACAAGAAGCTCCCAAAAGATACGACGATCGGTTACCCTCCAATTCAGGTGAATTGGACACAACGTCTGCGAACAGATTGAAGAAGATATACAACTGCCGCAATCGACATTTTTCATCGCTTGACGAATTGTCGCCGCTCGTGAAAACAGTGGTGCAGAACGAAGTGGCGCATGTGCCGTTAAAATTTGGACCAATTCTATACCATGAGTATAAACTCAAGGGTCTAATATCGAACACACACCAAAACAACTATTTCCTTAAAAACTTAAGGGTCTGGGTGAAGGGAGACATTGTGCTGGGCTACCTAACGGATAAGAACGCGTGGCTCACGAAACAAAAAGGAACCAAGCGAGGCAATGTGAAGTCGTTGACGCCCGAGGAAATAGAAAGTTTTGATGATCTCACTGCAGAAGACCATAGCCAGCTTCTTCACAACAGTTGGTTGCTACGCGAATATTTGGTGACTAAGGAAGTCACCAAGTTCCACGAGGAACAAATGCTGAGAATCTTTTTTGGGTCCATGTCCAGCTACGGCGCAAAATTGGACAAGTTTCTTGACGGGCCGACGGCTAACCAAGCCCTCTGGGGCGACTTGTTCATGAATGAGAAATTCGTGCACAACTGGGACTATCTGGAAGAGGTGAAGAAGCTAGAGGAATTGGCCCGCATTTACGAAGCGGGCGAAGCATAACAGTGTAAGTCTCGCAGCATCCGTGAATGCTGGAGGATAACAAGAGCGCTAATTGCGAAAGACGTGGTGCAGAAACTATCGAAGATTACGGATAATAAACTACGTAACGATTACACGAGACTCTAAATAATTGTGCTTTGCGAGCCACAGCGCCTAATATTAGCCTAGTACTTGGCTTCAAAGACTCAGCACTGCAAGGGGCACGCGCAGAGTATGCACTTAGGTAAACACTGATTGCTGGCACCGCGTCTGTACAGGAACGCCGCAGATTAGGGATGCCAGCGTATTTTCTCGGGCACGTGTATTTGCGCCGGTAAAGAGACACCGCAATTTCTTTTGAAGTACACGGGGTTTTTTTGGACCGGAAAATAGGCTTGACGTGTAGAGGCATAGAGTTGCTCTGCCAGATACTTCTGCGAAACATGCTGGCCACACTCACGCCGACAGAACTGCGGACGGTTGCAGAATTGTAGGCGGGCACAGCCTAGAGTTTGTCCGCCCAATGCATGAAGTACACAGTGAATTTTCTCGTTAACTCCCAATGCGGACTATTTTTTCCGCAAATGGTCCTAATTCGCGAGCGAAATTTGAAGGCGTCAACCACAGTTTTCAAGACTACGCCTCCCGGTGGCAAGAGCTACAGGTAAAGAGCCCCGGAAACTCAACTTTCCAGCAGTGGGAGTCTAAAAAAAAAACAACCTGAATTGTCTAACGGGCTACCACTCGAGCAAAGAAATTTCCAGAAACTTCGCCATCTTGATAATTTTCGAGTATGCATAAGATATAATGCATATGCTTGCCATCGCACAAAAAAGAAACGACTGATGCAGGAATTATCTGAGCGAAATATATATAAGAGGCCCGAGCCCACGGTGAAAAACTTTTTTCTCCATCCACTACATCTATTCACAATGCAATTCTCCACTGTTGTTCTCGCCTTGACCGCCGTCTCTGTTGTGTCTGCCGCCAACCACTCCAACGCTTCTAACACCACCAACGGTTCTAAGCCAGGTAACTCTTCTACCTCCCCAGACTCTGCCGGTGTCCAGCTCGCCGGTGCTGGTTTGCTCGGTGCTGCCGCTGCTGCCGGTGTCGCTTTGTTGATCTAATTTTGCGAGTGAAAGGGAGATGTCCCCAGTTGACATCATCATTGGGTACTAGAGGCTAGCTTCAGGCGCTAATTTTTCTGCCGAGCAATATTTTAGATTTATAAATGTATATGCACTTGCAATGCAAGAAATTAATAATTTCAAAAAGACAACCTTGTAGAGAAACCAGTACTAGGCTCACCAGTATTGACATAAAAACCCGGGCGCCCCGTGCAATTTTTGACCGTACAGGCCGGCGGCGCGCCCGTTTAACTGCGTGTCGGCTAGTCAAGAATCTCACGCCATCCACATGTTTACGGGATTGATCGAGACTATAGGCTCCGTTCTTGAGGTACATCAGCTAGATACAAGTGAAAGTGGAGGCAATGGCGTGTCGCTAGTGATTGGCGATTGTCTGGAGATCTTGACGGATGTCCACGTGGGCGACTCCATCTGCACTAACGGCGTATGCTTGACGGTAACCGCCTTCGACGCAGATAAGACCCATTTTAAGGTCGGCGTAGCCCCCGAAACGCTTCGCCGCAGCAATTTGGGCCAGCTTGTTCCCTCAAGTAGAGTCAACTTGGAGAGAGCCGTCACCAGCGATGTACGGCTCGGAGGCCATGTGGTGCAGGGCCATGTGGACACAATCGCAGAGATTACTGGCAAAAAGCCGGACGGCAATTCCATTGCATACACGTTCAAGCTCAGAGATGAGGAAAACATCAATTGTATTGTGGAGAAGGGATTCATCGCCATTGACGGCACTTCCTTGACCGTCACTCACGTGGACTACCGGCGCAAAGAGTTTCTGATTATGCTCATCAGCTATTCGCAAGAGAAGGTGATTCTCTGTCAGAAGGAGCTCGGTGACAAAGTGAACATTGAGGTCGATTATACGGGAAAGCTTGTGCAGAGGCATGTGGAGTTGGCCTTAAACGGGCAATTGAGCAATGCAGACAGCCCATTGGTGAAGTTGGTTACGGAGATTGTTCAGAGAAGGTTAGCTTGAGCTATTCCATGTGGCTTGTTGTTTTAGATGTGCAATGAAGCGATCACGAGCTAACAGAACGATCGGAACGATCAGAACGGTCAGAACGGTCAGAACGATCAGAACCATCAGAACTACCAGAACGACCAGAACGATCACAGCCATAAGAATTGAGCAGCGGCGAAGATAGAGCCGTACGTAGCCCCGGCAGAGAGCCGCAAGATTGTTCAGTCAGTTGGTTCCCTCCTTTATCAAACGTGAATGTTAGATGAGTGAAGCGAACAATGCGTGAACTGGAGACTCGTACACACGCCGTTTGAGTCACCATGTATCAAGTATACAAGACAGATGAATGGCAGGTGTAGGTAGGTATAATCTTTCAAGGTAGTTTGACGCGCGCACGCCTCGTGGCAAAAGGCCTATACAGCACCACCAGCGACTCACGCTCCACCTCCACCATGGATATCATACTAGGAATCAGAGTCCAGGACGCCACAATCTTAGCCACGTCTAAAGCAGCCACGCGTGGAATCTCCGTCTTGAAAGCAGACGATGATAAAACGAGGCTCCTCAACAAGCACAACTTGATTGCCTACACGGGCGAGTCGGGCGACACCGTGCAGTTTGCCGAATACATCCAAGCCAATATCCAATTGTACTCCATGAGAGAAAACGATAACGAGTTATCGCCCAAGGCCACCGCGTCGTTCGTGAGAAACCAGCTTGCCACCTCTATCAGGTCCCGCAAACCGTACCAGGTCAATGTGCTACTTGGCGGCTACGATACCAAGACAAGCAAACCTCATTTGAACTGGATTGACTACTTGGGCACGCAGACGGAGTTGCCTTACGGCGCCCACGGATACGCTGCGTTTTACTGCACGTCGTTGTTTGACAGGCACTACAGGCCTGACATGACATTGGAGGAGGGCCTCGAATTGTTGAAGATGAGTTTACACGAGTTGGAGACCCGGATGCCCATTGACTTCAAGGGCGTATATGTGAAGGTTGTGGACAAGGATGGGGCCAGATCCATCGAAATATAGACTGCCTGACCACCCGATTCCATGCTTAAAGCGATAACCCGATCCGTCACCTTGAGATGACTAGCACGCTGTTAACCCCAGCCTGGCTTTCGTGTACCTGAGCCCGCTTTTGCTCGTCGAGAATGACTATGACAAGCGGTAGCCTTTTCTGTAAGGGTTTCTGTTGGATTACGAACCATACTTTGTCACAGCCCTGAGGTTCTTCATAAGGGAGGAATTAAGGTTCCTCGATCGGGTTCTTTGTACGGGTGGAATCCGACGATACGAATCTTTCACGTTTTGTGGTGTTCAATAAGCATATACTATAGTAAAGTGAAGAGTTTTTGGTGAGCTGGTGTAGTATCAAAGTGTCCCGCATGGTGCAGTTGTAGTGTAGGCGCGCCCTACTCATCTCGCCTCAACGCTATGATCGAGCTCTCTGCTCTTCGGCCCTCCATATACAAACTAGTCAAGCAGCACTTGGACTTTGATGATGGCGACCACACCCTATCACAGTTCTTGCTCAATTTGTACGACCAGTCTGCTCAAGCGAATGCTCCCTCGGATGTTTGGGAGGCGTTCAACAAGGCCGTCCTAGCGAATGGCGGAGACGACTTTCCACCTCAGTTCATTAAAGATGTCTACGATACTGTTTCCCAGGAATTCAAACAAAACCCTTCTCCTAACACATCTGGAATCGTCAGTGACCCTGGGCTGAGCGAAGAGAGTTCCCGGTCCAGAGCAGAGCGGGCCAAACCCCTGAGAAATACAAAGACAGCTTCATTCTCGGGGCTATCGATACCAGATTCCAAGCCGAATCCCACAGTTCTTTCCAATTCTTCGACTCCTAGAGAAGCTGTCTCCAATGAAGGCCCCAAACTCGAGGAAAATGCAGTATATAGAGGCTACGTGAGCAGTATCATGCCATACGGAGCCTTCATTCGCCTTCATAGCCCATCGTCTCGTATCTCGGGCTTGTGCCATGTCTCAAAAATGCTGTTTGATGGAACCAAGAGAATACGGCATCCACAGGATGTCTTGGCACACGGCCAGGAAGTGTTCGTCAAGATCGCTGGCCTTGGCAAAGAGCCGAATGCAAGAAATCAGAAGATCTCTCTTTCCTTGGTCGGTATCGATCAGATCACAGGCATAGACAAGCTGCACGAGCTACAAGAAATGAAAGAGCGGGGTAGGGCCCAGTTTGGTGACCATAAGGCCGCCAAACGCCGACGTTTGACGTCTCCAGAGAGATGGGAGATTCGTCAACTTATTGCATCTGGAGCAGCGTCAGCAGCTGATTATCCTGAATTGAATGGCTTTCAAGATGATAACTCCGAGATTGCTGCAGATACTGAAGAAACCTTTGATGTGGAACTTAATACAGACGAGCCCGATTTCCTAAAGGGCCAGCTAAAGGGCCCCAGTACAACGGCACTGTCCATTATCAAAACGCCTGAGGGCTCCATGAGTCGGGCCGCTCTCAATGGGTCCAAATTAGCCCGAGAAATCAGAGACGAGAAGATCTCCCAGCAGAAAGAATTGCAGAGAGGCTCGGCATCCAAAAGAGATTCCAGCGACCCATTGTCCCAAATAATTAGCAAGCACGAATCCCAAATCAGCGAGAAAACTGATAACATCATTGCCAGTTGGCGGGCCAAACAGAGCAAGTTACCGACGAGCATCGCTAAGCCCCCCTCCATCAAGCAGCAACGAGAATCTTTGCCTATATACTCAAAGCGAGCAGAGCTTCTTGACGCAATCAAAGCTAATCAGTTTTTGGTTATTGTGGGTGAAACAGGTTCAGGAAAAACAACACAAATAGTCCAGTATGTCTACGAGGAGCATCTCAACGTCATTAAAGGAGCAGCAAAGATGATAGGTTGTACGCAGCCTAGAAGAGTTGCTGCAGTGTCGGTGGCTAAAAGAGTCTCAGAAGAAATGGGTTGTAAAATAGGGGACAAGGTTGGATACACCATTCGGTTTGAGGACAAAACCTCGCCCCTCACCCAGATCAAGTACATGACCGACGGTATGTTGCAAAGGGAGGCTCTCATCGACCCGTCGATGCTGAGATATTCTCTTATCATGCTAGATGAGGCACACGAGCGAACGATCGCCACCGATGTGCTTTTCGCTCTTCTAAAAAAGGCCGCGGCGCAGAATCCAGACCTAAAGGTGATAGTAACCTCTGCCACTTTGGACTCGGACAAATTCTCTTCCTATTTCAACAACTGTCCCATATTAAGAATTTCAGGAAGGACTTTTCCAGTGGAGGTTTTGTTCTCGCGGGAACCAGAAGTTGATTACTTAGCGGCTGCGCTAGACTGCGTGATGCAGATTCATGTTGCCGAGCCCGAGGGGGACATTTTGGTTTTTCTTACAGGCCAGGATGAGATAGAAACAAGTGTGGAGGCGCTACTGTCCAGAATAAAGGCTTTGGGGAGCGCTTTACCCGAACTCATAGTGGTGCCTGTGTATGCAGCACTTCCATCTGAGATGCAAGCTCGAATCTTTGAGCCTGCTCCCAAAGGAGCCAGAAAGGTGGTTTTGGCAACTAATATAGCCGAAACATCTATTACCATCGACGGAATCAAGTATGTGGTGGATCCAGGTTTTGTGAAGGTCAACACGTATGACCCACGGCTTGGAATGGACTCTTTGGTGGTGTCGCCGATATCTAGAGCACAGGCCAATCAGAGAAGCGGTAGAGCAGGCCGGACGGGTCCCGGCAAATGCTTTCGCCTATACACGGAATCAGCATTCCAAACAGAAATGCTTCCAAACTCAGTGCCAGAAATTCAAAGGAAGAACTTGGCAGCGACCATCTTGATGCTCAAAGCAATGGGAATCAACGACCTAATGAACTTTGAGTTCATGGACCCGCCACCTGCGCAGACTATGATCAATGCTTTACATGAACTCTATACACTAGAGGCTCTAGATGATAATGGGTATCTCACTTCTTTGGGAAGGCAGATGGCCGAGTTTCCTATGGAGCCAGCGTTAGCCAAAACGGTTATTGCGTCAGTCCAGCAAGGGTGTACTGCGGAAGTCTTGACGATCGTGGCGATGTTGTCAGTACAGACGGTCTTTTACCGACCCAAGGAAAAGCAAAATGCAGCCGATCAGCGCAAACAGCGGTTCCATAGCATCCACGGAGATCATCTCACCTTGTTGAACGTGTTTAAGGCATGGGAATTGAGCGGCCGGTCTAGCCGGTGGTGCAAAGACAACTTTATTCATGAGAGAAGCATGAGGAGAGCACAAGACGTCAAGGCGCAGCTTGCGACGATCATGAAGAGGTTCAAATTGGATTTGTCCAGTACAGATGACACGTCATGCATCAGAAAGACCTTGTGCTCAGGCTTCTTTCGAAACCTGGCCAAAAGAGATCCCCACGAGGGCATCTACAACACTTTGCTAGACCACACCCCGGTACACATGCACCCGTCGCTGGCTATTTACGGGCGGAGTGTCGAGTACGTGATTTACCACACTCTTTTGCTCACAAGCAAAGAGTACATGCATTGCGCGACGGCCATTGACTCCAAATGGCTTGTTGAGTTGGCACCCAAATTCTTCAAGAAGGGAGACCCAGTCAACATTTCCGACCCCAAAAAGAAGCAAAAGATTGTTCCGCTCTTCAACCGCTATGCAGAAAACCAGGACTCTTGGAGACTCACGGCTCAGGTGGAGGCAAAGAAGAAGGCCCTAGGGCTCTTGCACCAGTAGCTGGAGCAGTGCTTTGACGCGACTTTACCAGCCAGTACCGAGCTTTCCAAACCGCGTGCAAACCAGTGTGGCAAAACGTTACGTGCCACACTAGCAAAATTGACAACCCCACACTTAAACAAGATTGTTTTTCGTGCACTCTTGAACTGTCGTGATGTTCAACACCAACTTTCATTTGTCTTTAGCATTCAGAAATCTTAAATGCGGAGGATCGAGTTCATACAGGAGTTGCAGATACTTCGAAAGGTCAATGGACGGGCCAATGGACGGGCTATTGGCCTGATAGTTCGGGTTTCCATTGACTCTTGTACGTAAAAACTCGGCAGATGTTGTGTAGCGGTTTGTTTAATTTTGCGATTGCCGCGCTGGTTTGAAAGGGTATTCTGGACTCAAGGGCATCATAGCGCCCCCCATACAGTAAATCTAGTTTTTTTCATTACGTCATTTCTTCAGTTCTTCATTTCCTCATTGGGTAATAGGTCATCACTTCACCGGCCAGTCCATCGTAACACCTTTGGACATCCTGCGTTTGCCGCATGAATCTTAAGTCATTGCGTCTCACTCGTTTATCATACATCATACTTGCTCTCAAATTGCCTATCCAGCATTTCCTGTGTCAGCAGCACTTTTCTGCAAATTCTCATCTCGGAACAAAAGATGAGAAATGGTCTGCGGCATGCTGCGCGCATGAAATGTGGAATGTGGGGAACGAAAAGTTTGGACCCTTCAAACCATTTCTTGGTTACTGTTTTACTCGCCACGTTATGGCGCCCATCACAAATGCCTTCAATAGCGCCAAGGATTTGATCTACGACCGCCTCAGTGCATATAATACCTCTCCGTCCTTGCTCGGAGCGGGCGTGAAGTCCTTGAAGAAAAAGTTTTGTGCTGGGGAGTCTCTTGCTGTGGTGGAAAACGATGCCGCCTGCATTTTGGAGTGTCAGCCATTACATGTGGAGAACGGCGACTTGGTGGACCCTGAAGGAAGAAGGCGGATTCTCAAAGGCATCAACGTTGACCTGGCGCTGAAGTTGCCCATGGTGCCCAATATGCCTTCGTACGCGGGAACCAGCTCGGATGCAGGGGATATCTTCTTTGATGGCCAAAACGTGTCGTTTGTTGGCCGCCCGTTCCCTCTAGAGCAAGCAGAGGTTCACTTGGAGAGAATAAAGTCCTGGGGCTACAATACCATCCGCTACTTGGTTTGCTGGGAGGCCATCGAGAGCCAGGGGCCGGGCATCTATGACGAACCCTTCATCGACTACACTATCGAGGTTATGCGGATCATCCACAAGGTGGGCGGCTTGTATGTTTTCTTGGACCCGCACCAGGACGTGTGGTCTCGCTATTGTGGCGGCTCGGGCGCCCCCCTCTGGACTTTGCATGCTGCTGGTTTGCAACCAACTCGGTTTTCGGCATGTGAGGCGGCCATTTTGCATAATGACCAACGCTTCCATGCGAAGCTGCAGTCCGATCCCGAGGTGTATCCCAAGATGCTTTGGACGTCCAATTACAAGAGATTGGCGCTGTTGACCATGTTCACGTTGTTCTTTGCTGGAAATGCGTATTTTCCCCACTTGAAGATCAATGATGTAAAGATACAGGACTATTTGCAATCGCATTTCTTAGGTGCATTTGAACACTTATGGGCAGCTGTGGTGGAAAGATTGCCCGAGATGCTCGAAGATGGCTCGATGTTGGGATTTGAGCTGATCAATGAACCCAACTGCGGCTTAGTCGGAAGTCCCAATTTGGCCACGCTCCCATCGTACCAGCATTTGAGAATAGGCTCAACCCCTACCGTATATGACTGCTTTCGTCTTGGCATGGGCTTACCGGTGGAGATGGACAATTACAAGATCAGTCTTACGGGCCCCCAGAAATGTGGCCGGGTAGTGGTGGATCCCCGCGGCGAGAGGGCCTGGCTTTCCGAGTCGGAGATTGCCGCGATAGATGCCGAGTTCGGCTGGAAAAGGTCGGGGTGGGTCCCCGGTCAATGTATCTTTGCCAGCCAAGGTATTTGGAAATGGAAAGATGTGGATCTCGACGAACTTGCCAAGAAGCCACAGCAGTCGAGACTCGCGTTCAGCAACTCATCGTGTTCGCTCTTGCGGCCCAACCACTTTAACGAGGTTAGTGCACATGTGGCTTTTGACGTTCTACATGACCAACTTCCGGAAAAAATCGACCACAGCTTCTTTATAGGGACGTTTTTGGTTGACCATGTGGTTCGGCTCAAGCAGATGATCCGGAAACATGCGCCGAATTGTTTTCTCTTCATCCAGCCACCAGTGTTGGAGGCGCCCCCCAATCTCAAAAACGACCCGAGGGGAATCATAGACGACAAGACAATCTACTCACCTCACTACTATGATGGAATGTCGCTCATGTTCAAGAGCTGGAACTACAGGTACAATGTGGACACGCTTGGAATTATGAGAGGAAAGTACCTTAACCCAGTTTTGGGGGTCGTGTTTGGAGAACGTGCCATCCGCAACTGTCTAAAGAAGCAATTTATGGAAATTGCTGAAGAGGGTCGCCGAAATCTTGGCAACATCCCTGTCTTGATGTCCGAGACAGGAATGCCTTTCGACATGAACAACAAAAGGGCATACGAAGACGGGCGCTACCAATCGCAAACATCTGCACTCGATGCCTTGGCCAACGCACTTGAGGGATCGGGGATGCACCACACTTACTGGTGCTATAGCAGCATCAACTGCCACAAATGGGGGGACCGGTGGAACAACGAGGACTTCTCTTTTTGGTCGCCGGACGACCGGGATTTGGTTTTTGACGACATGGATGACACAAACTCTTACTCTTCCAGGACTTCGCTGAGAAGAAGGAGCAGTGTTTCCCCGTCTTTAAAGAGTATTCGTGCAATTCAGGAGAACGGTGGCACCCACCAGGTCATGAAGACCAAGTTGGCTCACCATAAGAACACACTCATGCCATCGCTTTTCAAAAAGAGCTTTCTCACGGGGGTCCACGAAGAGTACTGGGAATCCGATGAAAGTGGTTCTGGTACCGGCCTAGACGATTCGTCGTTGATTTCTGTCTCCAGCGACAATCTTCGGTACAAGCACCTCAAGCAATGTTACCCTTCGCCTGACGGTGTCCGTGCGGTTAGTGCTGTTGTGAGGCCATTTCTTTTTGCCACCGTTGGGTCTGTCGTGGGAACGGAACTTGAATTGAAGAATTCTAGACTCATTGTTACTGTGAAATTCAGCGCATCTGAATTAGCTAAGGCCAAGTCTACGCCCACCGTTTTGTTCGTCCCAAAATGGCATTATCCCTACTTAAACTACAAGGACATATCCTTGAACTACGGAACGCTCAAATACAATGCCCAGAGGGAATATTTGGAGTGGTATCATCATGAAGATAGCGATTGCGTCGATGTTCCAAGTGAGCACACCATAGTCATTAAAAACCATAGCGGAAATATCGAGGATATCAATCCATCACCAGAAGCTCCTGCTGAGTCGGACTGTCGTTTGTCGTGAGGTGAAGCAAATAAAAAAATGCACTAAGTATAAAGCTGCAAGCCGCAAGCAAAGACGCTACTTTAGAGACGATCTTAGGACGGCTAGGGACGATTTAGGAAGATCAGATCACGATCAGGACGATTTAGGGTAGATTTTGTGGACAGACTCTGTTGAAGGACATCATTCTGAAGGCAAAGCCCTTATGGCAAATACGTGGTGGAAAGAACCTCATACTGATGGTCAACACATTTCAAGCAAAACTATATAGGGCGCCATATTACACTCATTGTCTTCGATCTATTAAAATTCCAAAGTGTCTTGCTTTCTTTTCCCAGAGTCTCTGAGCTCTTCTTTTAGCAAGTTTTTTATGTAACTCGAAAAGTAATCCACATACGGCTTGATGCTGGACTTCTCGTAGTCCTGAGTGCCTCCCGTCCTCGAATTCAACGGCGTCTCGGAGTCTGAGTCTTCCACAAGCTGACTGGAATCTCGATCGAGGCGCTTGGCCTCCCAGGTTTCGATCTCGTCCTGGAGGGCGTGTAGGTTTGGAGCGTTCATTGGATTGAAACCATAGGCGTCGTCCTCAATATTATCGGACAAGTTTCTCGCTGGGTCGAAGGGAACACACACGTTGCCAGTGCCTGGATGTATGCAAAAAGGTGACTTAAGCAAATGGATCATTTGCTTCGACACCTCAATATCTAATCGGGGGTACATGTAGTATAGTATGACATCTCTTTTTGCTTCGTTCAACTGGGACACCTGAACTTTATTTTTGAGTACCTTCAGTGCCATGGAATTGATATCCTCCCATTTCTGTTTTGAGGAGGAATAAGTATTCACAGCCTGCCACTTGCTCTTGAGAGCAGTTCGGAGTGACTGCTCGGGAAGAAACGAAAGTAAGTCGTCGACAAGGGGCCAGTTGTCATCGGAGCCTGGCCTGGTCAGCCACGGGTCTTGGTCCTCGAGAATGATCTCAGAGAACCTCTGTTTCAAGCTCTCGATAGATCTCTCCACATGAGGGTGAAAAGGCCTTTTAATATTGACGGACGTCTTTCCACTTCGCAGTGATTTGTTGCCCAACACATTGAGGTATTCCACAACTGCTTTCCTGCCCCCTTCATCGAGCACTCGAGCCCGTACATCGCTGACCCAGCAATGCGCCCCTCTTCTTCCTGAAAAGACCCAGATGAAGTGTTCAAAGCCAAAGTCTTCTCGAAGAGCCACCGACATGACCTCCGCCGCCACCTGAATAAACTTCCAGCACTTGGTGCAGATATCTGTTTTCGAGCAGCACGTTCTGATCTCGTCATAGTCAGTCAAATCAATATCGAATACTAGCTCCTTCAGAAGCGGCTTCATGGCGTTCTGGCCGATGTTTCTCTTTTCCTTTGGGTTGACCGAGTACACGGCGCCGATTTCAAACCGGGTGGGGTTAGAACTGATCACTGAAGCCTTGAGCTCTTCATAGCCATTGAACGAGTTATACCGCTGGTACGCCCCCAGCCGAAATTCATAGGCGAATTCACGCATGGTGAAATCCTTGCTTGGTTTGGGCGAGTGGTTTAGCCAGGTGAATATGTGTTTGAAGGGAAGAAGCCTCTGGTAGTAAAAGAGCATATCTGAAGATGACGGTTTGTAAGACTTAGCAGAGCCACCGGTAGGCTTGGCGTCTTCTGCTTCTGACACGTAGATGTCTGACGATACACTGGCCATATTGCACTGCCTCTCGTTCCGTGGAGCGTCAAGACGCGTTTCCATACAAGGCCTGTGCACTCATGACCCCGCGTGTCGCGTGTCACGTGCCCGGGAGATGAGCCAAGCACACTCTCTTTGATGTAGACTCATCCCCGATAAACTAGATTGAGCTAATATATTAGTTAGATCATCAATTATTCGTACATCTATTGGTGAACAAACACCAAAGAAACACCCTCGTCTCCGGCCGTGACGATCTTGTTTGCGCCATCAAACGTGGTGAAGTCCAAAACACCCATATTGTGACCCACCCCAACGAACAATTCCTCGCCCGTGCGTACGTCCCATTTGTAAACCTTTCCATTCATACTGGAGCCCACCAAAATGGGCGTTTGGTCCACAAACTCTAGTTTGGTGATAGCGTCATCCACCTTTATGGTACGACGGACCTTCCATTGAGCAGAGTCGAACAAGAGAATATCTCCCGAAACAAGCCCTGCAGCCAACACATTGACAGCAGGATTCTCGCACCACGACAAGGCCTCAATGGAGAGCTCGGAGATGTCTTCCACATTCTCTATAGTTTTGACATGGTGCACGACCCTTCCAGTATCCAAATTGACGATGGCCAACTGTCCATCACGGGCACCCGCTGCGAAAACGTTCTTGAATGCTTTCAACGACACCCATGGGCTCTCGACACCCTTGAAGTCATCATGGGGCTGCATCTTGTAGTTGGGCGTGCCCGCAAAAACATTCCAATTGACGATGCTGCCATCCTCAGATATGGTAATTAAGGTCAACTGCTCCTCCTTGTCAGTGTCTACGAAGATACCAGCATTGCATTCCAAAGTGTGACTGAACCCTGACATGATCTGCTCAAGAGATTTGGAGGTCTCCTCTATCTGATACACCCACACAGAACCATCAGGAGCGCCGAAGGCAAAGTATGGCAACTTCGGGTGCACAGATATCCATAACACCTCTTCAACCTCCTCCAAATCGCCAAATTTGGTCCACTTCTGGCCTCCTTTTGAAGCCTTGTGCACCTGAATGAAGCCGTTCATATCTGCAGTGATGACAAACTTTCCGTCGCTGGTGAATCCTCCAGCGATCACACTTTCTTTGTGGCCCAGCAACTCACTAACAAACCGGGGCGGCTGGGTGTGCGTGGTCCACATGAACGCTGTATTGTCGCCTCCGCCGGTAACAACCATGGGAAGCGAAGGGTGTTTGAAAATCGTGAACACACTGTCTTTGTGCTGGTCGAAATATGTCCAGGAATTGTTCGCCAAGTCAATTTCAAGGGTCTCATGGTCATCCAAGTCCATATCGTTTTCGTCGTCTTCGGGGGCCGGGCCCAGGTCCTCTCCGACCTCTTCGGCAATTTCGTTGATATCCACAAACTCGGCCTCTTCCTCGTAGTCTGAGTTGTGCTCCTGGCTTGGGTCTGACATTTTGATGTTGGTGCTGCTTGGGATTGGCGAGTGCTTAATAATCGTGAGCTGGGGCATCGCGCAATATACAGGTGGAGGCGAACGCCCGACCCCGGGGCCCCACCGGGGGAGAATGCCACATTGATTGATTCGAGCTACATAGTTGCTTCCACAACCTCGGCTACAAAGAGAAGCCTGTCATTATCTCAAGCTGTGTCTGCAAATCCTGCTCGGCCTGCTTGCTCTCTAGCCTTGTCTTCTTGTCCTTCTTTAGACCGTCGCGTAGACTCTCCGGATCCAAGGTGAGGATCTCCTTCTCGGGAGTCTTGGCGAGTTCCTGCTGAACTGATGATATGCCACCCAAATCGCGGTTCAATTTCTCGATCTGCACTTTGGTGGCCTTCGACTTGTGTCTCTGCTTCTTCGCGGAGGCCTTGGCCACTTTGGAATCGGGCGCTCGGCCGGTAGGTGCAGTCTTTTGTGCTTTTGTCTTCTTGGAGGGGATCTTCGTCTTCGTTGACCGACTATGCTGGGAAGCCATGTTGGGAACCTCTTGGTGTGGTTGCTGATTGAAAACAAAGATTTCGGTGAAGCCTGATGACTGTATACGGCAGCTACTAGCATGCGAAAGGGAAAATTTCTCGATGAGCATAGCTTATCTCAGCACCCGTTCACTGCACAATGCCCTCCAACCATGATCGTGAAAAGCCCTGGGATACCCCGGACATCGACAAGTGGAAGATGGACGAATTCTTGCCTGAAGACAACACTTCCGGTTTGCCGTTTAGTGAGGAGTCGTCGTTCATGACGCTTTTTCCCAAGTACAGGGAAAACTACTTGCGATCCATCTGGCCCGAGGTGACACGTGCTTTGGACAATCATCACATTGCATGCCAGCTCGACTTGGTGGAGGGGTCCATGACCGTCAAAACCACCCGGAAGACCTTCGACCCATACATGATCTTAAAGGCTCGGGACCTCGTCAAGCTCTTGGCGCGGTCGGTGCCTTTCCCACAAGCATGCAAGGTCTTGCAAGATGACATTGCGTGTGATGTGATCAAGATCGGCAGTGGAATTTCCAATAAGGACCGGTTCGTCAAGCGAAGACAACGGTTGGTGGGGCCCAATGGTAACACGTTGAAAGCGTTGGAGCTCTTGACCAAGTGCTACATCTTGGTGCAAGGAAACACAGTGAGTTCCATGGGCCCATACAAAGGATTGAAGGAGGTCCGGCGAGTGGTGGAGGACTGCATGAAGAACGTGCATCCTATCTACTACATCAAGGAGTTGATGATCAAGCAGGAGTTGGCCAAAAACCCGGAGCTCGCCCATGAGGACTGGTCGCGGTTCTTGCCCAACTTCAAGAAGAGGAATGTTGCGCGTAAGAAGGTGGCGGACACCAAGAAGCCCAAGAGAGTATACACGCCTTTCCCACCTGCACAGCCGCTTAGTAAGGTCGATATGCAGATCGAGAGTGGTGAGTATTTCTTGGGACAGAGGGAAAAGAAACAGAAAGAGTTGCACGACAAGCGGGTCAAACAGGAGGAGCGTGTGGAGGAGAAAAAGAAGGAAAGGCAGAAGGACTTTGAGGCGCCCGAGGAGCCGACGTATACGAACAAGTTAGTGGAGCCCACAGACAAGACGAAGACGGAGAAAGAAGAAGAAGGAAAGAGGCAGAAGAAGGACAAAAAGGAAAAAAAGGAAAAAAAGGAAAAAAAGGAGAAGAAGGAGAGAAAGGAGAAAACGCTTAAGGCTGAAGAGAAGCAGCGCACCGAAAAGCGGGTACGTGACGACGGCGGGGAACCCAAGAAGAAGAGAAAGACCGAATAGCATCGCATATACACGACATAGTTCCACGACGTTCGTGCAGACATCTGAAGCACTCTCGCCAAAGATTCCAGCTCCCTGGCGACTCCCCTTGTGACACCACCAGGCGTGTTTTGAGGGGAAAAAGTCTAATATCCACCCATAGGCCACCGATTTGAACCTGCATTATTTGACCGGCATTCTACGCGCCCCATTGTCTCGAAAGGTGTGGCCGGGCCCTCCATCTAGTGCATATTTGCGAGGCCCCGATGGTCTCGTGAAACCTCCGATTTGAGGTATTGACATCGAGATCCGATCGAGACAGAGATGCGATGCGGCAGTCCGCATGCACTCCATGCAGGCACACCAATTGTCCAGCACAATCCCGAACACAACGCAAGAGACTAGGCTGGAAGCCGCCAGCTCGCCGTCCCAGCCGTGCCAATCCGCTTGTTTATGCGACGGCGATTGGGGCCCTGAGAGCCGTAGGTCCACGGCTCAACCGCCCAAGTCGCATGGGGTTAAACCGGGAGATCTAGAGCCTTTGTAGTTATGCAGGACCGTACTAATACAGATGCGTTTCGGGCAAATGTAATAATATAAGTGCACCTATCCACACCACGTTCCCGGCCACCACTTTCCCATGGCTCAAGCCACTTCTTCCCCTGGAACTTCAAGGCTTGATTCCTTGCTTGCCATGGTGGACACCGTAAACGCCAAGACTGATACCCTCGTCAATTCCTTTTCCGACTCCAACAACTTGATATCCTTGATTGTGGACATAAACAGCTCCATCGCAGGCTCCGATGCAGAAATCGACCATATCTCGGACCTAATACAGAGGAACTCGGCCTACTTGAGCGAGTTCCAGACCCTATACGAAAAGTCCTTTCTATTGGAGTCCAATCTAGACTTGCAGGGCTCCTTCACCAATGAGTCCAGCTACTCGCGCATCTACGACCAGTACTATTCGTTGTGGAATCAATTTGATCTCGAAAATTATCGACAGCAGCCCGACTCGCCTGTGCTCGACCCCGTGCTGCTGCAGGTGCAGTTGAAAAACATGCTATCCATATCCAACCTCAACCTCAAGCCCTTGAAGTGCAAGAGCACAAGGGTGTCCAAGCAGAAGTCCCGCTACCGGCTATCCGAGGCGTACACGTTGAACCCGGTTCAGAAGAAACTGAGGGATGTGCTGGAGAATTCCACCTACACCAATGCAAGCAACATTATGGAGTGTGACACTTCCAAAAGCTTCGAACTGGCCTCTGTGTCCTCGTATTCTGACGGGGGACCCGACGGCTGGTATGACGAGAGCACTGACTATCCTACCACGGCACTACGGGAGAACATTGAAGGCAAGCTGGATCTGGACAATGTGTTCCAAGCTCCGTTTTACGACATCTCCCTGCTGCCGCTCTCGTTCAAGTCGAAACATCTTTCCGCGGACGTTTGCGACATAGATGAGCTGAATCCGGAGCTGGCGATTCCAATCGAGGAGCATGAGTTCGCCGACTTTGAGAACTTCCACCACTTTCTTCGCAAAAGCCGCATCGACCTTCGAGAGGCGTTCCCCGAACCCAAACCAAAACGAAGCCCGACTCCTCAAGAACATGCTGACGTTCAGCCTTGTGTGCCGCCAGCATTCAATAATCCGGCACTTATGATCCCGTCTCGCACCAAGCAGTTGTCGAGCCAGCCTACAGTGGAGCAGGTGTACTCCCTGTCATTCGATGGGAGCCTAAAATTTAGTGAGCATTCCAAGAAGTTACTAGGCACAGAACTTTCTTGCCGAAACCCGCAGTCAAGCGCTAATGCCACCACCCCAGTCAAAAAGCAAAACTACGGTTTGTTCCTGCTACTCAATTCCCCTTTGGGCTCGCCAAGGATGAAGTCGAACAAACCCGCTTGTCCCCCGGACCGGGCTAGACCTCCTCCCGCATCTGAAAGCCTACTGCAGGGTCTGCCCTCGAAAAGCTTCAGCAGCGACAAGATCGGCATTTCGTTGGCTTCCAGTTTCCTCAGTTTGGTGGGCAATGGCACTGTCTTGGATCACGCAGGCATATCAATAGAGGGCACGAAATCTTGCCAGCAAAAGTCGCCGCCTGCGAAGATCAAGAAAATGAAACGAAACCAAAAGGACCCAATCGCGGCCAGCAATGATATAAGATCCAAGAGGCTTCCACCTGTGGAGCGAGGGAGTCGAAGCAGCTCTGCTGGCTCTAAAGATTCGGGCCATGGGAAAGACCCCGAATCGAAAAAACAATTTTATGTCCGGCGAACCACCCTGCTCTTGAAGGACGCTTTCAACGAGACCATCCTTTCCTGAGCCCGTCCTTTCCGAGCCTATCATTTCTGTACCTGTCCTTCCTGTCCTTCCTGAGCATGCCCTTTGTGAGCATGCCCCTTGTGAGCCCATTTGTTCAGTTTGGACGACGAAACTAAGATCTGGTTGAAAAACTCAGACCTAGGTGTCTTGTCCTACAAATGGAGCCTGGTTCATACCCTACTGGCCGTCATGTCATACTGGTCTGTCTCCACGGCCACTCTCACCCAAGGCTTTCAAATTCGATGCTTCTAACACTGGTTAATAACTCAGTAACATTACATACTTGGCAACATGATGGCGCCTCTAGGAGAAACTGCGGTCCGGCCCAGATCCGCCAAGCCTGCCGCCGCTTTTCACTGCATCCAACTGTCTCTCGATTTCCTCGAGTCTGGAGCTCTTCACGGCGCTATGAAGAACACCCTTGGTCTTTCTCTTCGACATATAAGTAATAGACGCCTTAGACCCCGCGGCCGCTTTGTATTGCTTGTTGACGGTGACGCCGCTGAAGGAGTTTGTGGACACCTGCACGCCCTTCTTCTCATGAAAGGCTTTGAATGAGCTCACCACAGAGGGCTTTTTGAAGATACTGCTGAAGCCAATTTCTTCTTCGTCTTCGTCCTCGTCCGTAGCCACATCCTCGGATGGCCGTTTCCTGGTTTCACCCAGCGAAAAGCTGGAGCCACAGTTTGCGTAAAGACTGCTCAAGCATCTGCTTTTGAGTGCCGATAGCTCCTCCACTCCGTGTTGCCTGTCAGCCTCTTCTTGAGCATGGGTATACGTGTCATCGGCCTTCGAGAGGAACGATAATTGCCTCTGTACAAACGACTCCTCGATGACGATTTTCTTCTTGGCGCTCTTGTCGTCTGTAACTGCACTTTCTTCTTTTGCGATGCGGCTATCCTGGCTCACATCGTACTCATGGTTAGTGTCGGTCTCCGACTCTTCGTTGAGCATGAACGGGTCCGCCTCGTCGTCAATGCTGTCGAAAAAGGCAGTGTAGCGGGCGTTTTTGGAGTCTTTCATGAGCTTTTGGTTGGCCATCAATCTCCTCTTTTGCTCCTCAAGCTTCTGCCTCCTGTACTCCATGAGGATCTCATCCTCTTCGTCGCTCAACTCGATATCAAACCGGTTGGCTCTTGCCCTCTTGGTGAGCTTGTGGTTTTGGATATCATCGATCAACTTCTCCAACTCGCTTCGGTCCTTTATCTGGTACTGCTCCATGAACTTGCGGCGTACCTCCTCGTCGTTGAGGTCAAGATTAAGGGTATTGTCGATCATTCGTTCGTCCTCCGAGTCGGCCTGATCGGAAAATTCCATATCTGCACCTCCCACCCCTTTCCACTCATCCTCCGACTCCTCGGCCTCGCCGTCAACAATACCCTTAAGGCCCCTTCGCTCCATCTCCTTCCTTCTTTTTCTGGACTGTACTTCCCTCCGGCGGATCTTGGCCTCGTATATATCGAGTTTGCGCTTCAACTCTTGCTCGGCCTCTTTCTGCTCCGTCTCCCTCTCGTTCCCCTCGTCTTTTGGCTCGCCTTCTGACTCGTCCACCTCCTCCGATATAGGAACCTGGGTGTTTCTTTTCAAGAATTCCATGCTTTGCTTCCCGAAAATAGACTCCTGCGAGTCGATACGCGTTAGCAATCCCGAATCAACTTGAGTCGATTGATCCGGGATATTGTCCACTTGAGTGGATTCCGGAACATCGTCCACTTGAGTGGATTGATCCGGAACATTGTCTTTTTGAGTCGGTTGGTCAGGGGCACGACCAGCTTGGGTCTCTAGAGTAAAATCACTGGCCTGTGTAGGCAGAAGATCCTGGAAGGAATCGATGCTTTTGAATGAATCAACAGGGACATCGCTTGATATCGTCAGAGCCTGGGTTTTAGGCATGCGTGGGGCCAAATTCTGAAAAAGCCGAGGCGGGTTTTCCTTGATTGAGGCCACCTGGGGGTCGACTCCAGGCTTCAATGGCGACTCGGGTAGCGCGTGGTCGCTATGAATATGCATGATGGGATCCTCTTCATCGTGAACCAGCGGTGCCGCTTTGGCTGGTCCTCCAAACATGTAGCTATCGTCGCTCCGGCCCTGGTTATGGTCATCTTGTTCACCTCGATCGTCTTGAGTAACCTTCACTTCACCGTTATCGTCAAGATCGGAGTCCCCCTCGTCGCTGGTGACCACTTGTCTAGCGCGGATCCGCCTGGCCTTGGCAGCCGCCGAGTCCACATCTGACGAATCCATGTCCGACTCTTCGGGGTCCAGATCCGACCCTAGTTCACTATCAGGCACTTCGCTTTCGTTGAACTCGCTTGCACTGTCTTCTTGATAGTCAGCGTCTTCGTTATGATCCACGACCAGTTTGGCTTTCTCTAGGGCCTTCTCGTGCGCCTTCTCCTTCCTGCGAATCCGCCGGGCCCGCTCCATTTCCCGCTCGAGCAAATTGCCCATTTCTTCTTCCTCCTTCTCGATTTCTTCAATCAACTCGAGATCAGGATTGGCACTGCGCCTGTCTGCTAGCTGCTTGGTGTTTGCACGGCGAAGATGATCAAAGAGAGCCTTATGACTCGTCAGGCTGGAACGTGTCGGGAGGGTAGGAGCGGCCCGTTGCCCACTAGCAAGGTGTCGCTTGGAGAATTTCTGCTTCAATAGGAATGCCTTTTCTTTGGACAACTTGGGGATCTCATCCTCTGACGGTTGCTGGGTCAGGCCTTCGTGTTCCGAGTCATCCAAGATGATGACGGGCGAGTCTTTTGTGGGGGAAGATACCAACGTGTTCTTCAATCTCCTGGCGTATTCATCAATAGGGGTCCTTTTTGGTTTGGATGCGCGAAGCGTTTGCGGGGCTTTGGAAATCACGTCGAGGACGTTCTCTGTCTCAAATTCCGGTTCCGACTCCAGCTCGTTTATATGCTTGGCTGCAATATCTTTCATTGGGGAGGTGGAGGGGCTGTGCTTTGGGGGCCCCCCGCCGAAGTCCGAGTGACTCTCCTGGTCACTGTCGAAAGCATCAAGAAGATCTTGAACAGGGTTGTTTTCGGACTCGGTGAAGGCCGGCTTGATGCTCCTGAGCCTCTTTTGCTCGCTCAATTCGCGGTCTATCTGGTCTAGTTCCGCCTTGGTGGTGATGTTCTTCTGCACTGAGGAGTCAAGCGTGGTGCTGCCCTCGTCATTCAAGTCGTTTTCTTCATCTGTTAGCGAAACATGCGAGATCTCGTTTTGAAGCTGGGTCGCCTGCGTCTTATTCTCGGTGGTTTCCTGCGTTGTCAGGGAAGGGCAAGCGGGTCTGGGGGTTTGAATCACCTGCGTATCCGCAAAAGGCGACACCAGACGAGCATCCTGGGCAGGACTTCCGAAATCCGACTCGTCGAGGTGTAACTGCGGGAGCTTGACGGCCTCCAATGGCTGTGTCTTGTTTAATTGAGCACGCTTTTTGGGTGCGGCCGGCTGCTTGGGCTCGACGAATAGAATGGACTGGGAAAAGTCCGGAATGACCTGCGTCTGGTCGCGTTCAGTAGTTTGGGCATTGAGCCGGCTCTTGACCCGGTCCAAAATGGCTATCGGATCAGTCATAGGAAAGCAAGATGGAGGCGTGGTGAGCTTGCAAGCAGCGCAGGAGAGTCGCGAGGCGCGCCGCGCGGTGCCACGCGACTCGCGTTTCTTTCAGCGCACACTCTTACGCATGGCACTGGTGGTTTGGCCAATAAGACCTCGTAGCAACTGAACTTTAGACAAACCGATTCCAATGCTTCGCGTATGTCCCGACTGAGAAGCAGCAGTATGGCGTGCGGTCCCATTTCCGGCTTCTGTCTAGTGCAGACGTCTAGTGATGACGGTCAGTCCAAGAAGTGGCGTGTTTCCAGTATTTGATGATGATTCGTCGATTACAGACTATGGAATCTATAAACGTGGGGCCTGGATACTCCACTAAAGGTACGGGTGCACGAGCACGGTGGGCCTAATAATTGTACGAGCGCTGTGGGACGATTATACGAGCATGTTCAGGCGTGCTCTCATCGATGCACCGGATTCGATCCTGCACCCGGGGCCCGGCGCTCGCAATTTTGACTCGGATCACATGCGCCTGGGGTGCAACCTGTCCCGCACGGTCGTTCCACCTCGCTACAACGTATACATCAAAATTGCCCACGAAGAGGCGGCCGCTGGAAGTCAAGAATCTGGAAGCCTTCGGCGCACAGGTGCTCCGCTCACTTCGAGAAGGACAATAGGTGCGGCATCCACCGATGAGAAATCCACTTATCACGTGCGGTGACGCATCCAAAAATGCTGGCTACGTGCAGTTTTTTTTTTATACGACCCATATATAAGGTCTTCGAGTGCCACAGTTTCGTAAACCTTCCCTATATTTTCCACTTGCCTGCTTTCTGCCATGCCCGAAACTTTCCTTTTCACTTCTGAGTCCGTCGGTGAGGGACACCCCGACAAGATCTGCGACCAAGTGTCGGACGCTATCTTAGATGCTTGTTTGGCTGCGGACCCCTTGTCCAAGGTCGCTTGCGAAACCGCCGCAAAGACAGGGTTGATCATGGTGTTCGGGGAAATCACCACCAAGGCCCAATTGGACTACCAAAAGATCATCAGAGATACCATCAAGCACATTGGCTACGACCACTCCGAGAAGGGCTTCGACTACAAGACCTGCAACGTTCTTGTGGCCATTGAGCAACAGTCTCCCGACATTGCACAAGGCTTGCATTACGAAAAAGCCTTGGAAGAGTTGGGAGCTGGTGACCAGGGCATTATGTTTGGCTACGCCACTGACGAGACCGAAGAGAAGTTGCCATTGACCATCTTGTTGTCTCATAAATTGAATAAGGCTTTGGCTGATGCCAGAAGATCGGGCGAGTTGGGGTGGTTGAGACCAGACACAAAGACGCAGGTTACCGTGGAGTATGAGAAAAACAACGGTGCTGTTAAGCCTTTGAGGGTCGACACCGTGGTGATATCCACGCAGCACGCCGAAGAGATCTCCACCGAGGAATTGAGGAAGGAGATCTTGGAGAAGGTCATCAAGAGAACCATTCCCGCCAACTTGTTGGACGACAAAACCGTGTACCACATTCAACCATCGGGAAGATTCGTCATTGGGGGACCTCAAGGTGATGCTGGGTTGACTGGCAGAAAGATCATTGTTGACACGTACGGAGGATGGGGTGCACACGGAGGAGGTGCATTCTCTGGCAAGGATTTCTCGAAGGTCGACAGGTCGGCGGCCTATGCAGCCAGATGGGTGGCCAAGTCTCTTGTCAGCGCCGGGTTGGCCAGAAGAGCATTGGTGCAGTTTTCGTACGCCATTGGAGTGGCGGAGCCTTTGTCCATTCACGTTGACACCTACGGCACATCCAAGTACACCTCAGAGCAATTGGTGGAGATCATCACCAACAACTTTGACTTGAGGCCGGGTGTCATTGTGAAGGAGTTGGATTTGGCCAGACCCATCTACTTCCAGACCGCCTCGTACGGCCACTTCACCAACCAGGAGAACACGTGGGAAAAGGCTAAGAAGTTAAAGTTTTAGAAGGCTCGCGCGCATGGGAATACCGGAATTCAGTCCCACGGTAGCACGCGGACGCTCAACTCGTCAGCACCAACATTTACTTCTGCGGCATTCATTAATTTGCTTTATATTTACATCTTCTTTCCTAAAGGGGGAGAGTTTGCATCAATCGGGGTCCTCAACGGACATTAACTTTATAGAAGGAATCCATGTTCTCGTTCACGATAATGCGCCATTTAGTCCGGCTTGGCGCCGTCAATGTCCGCCTTGGTACCCTCTTTAACTAATAACCATTAACCAATCAATCCCATAATTCTGTCCTGGTACCCACACTAGTCAGGCTTGTCCGCCTTGGGACTCGCCACTTCGTTAGACTTGAAAGCAAGCGCAATGTTCGCGCTGGGGGGCCTATTTCAAAAACCATCTTGACCGTTTCGCGCCCTCGGCGCACCATCTCTCGTGAGATTCAAAAGCGGATTTCGCTTTTCCAGCAATACTGAAGCAGTAGTGCCGTAGCATCGCGCCCCGGACACGAAAAACCAACCCTTCTAGAACATCCCTAGGCGCAGCACCGGCCGCAAGATTCGCCCTTTCTCTGTTCCGGGAACATTAGTGCAGAGGCGCCACACACTCACGTGGTTCCCAAACGCCAGAGGCTCAGCCTCATGTAGGAAAACATCGAGCCGCCCAGACCGCAACCCCCGCCAGCAAGCGCCTTCGCCCCGAAAGGTGGTGCATTCATATGCACCTAAATCGTACCAACTTGACACGCCAGGCTATAGAGTGCATGAGAAATCTGGCGCGCATGGGCTTTTTTTTTCGCGGCGAGACCGGCACCGCCATGTACCTCGAGCCTTGAATCTGACGGCGCACAATGGATTAAATCGTAGGACAAAAATAGACTATATGCTCTTGCATGATGCTGAAAGCCCTTTACAACGACCACGCCGGGCCATGGGGGCGGGGGAGACGTAACGAGTTCGCAGGATGGGTTCGAGGGGCCCCGGCAACCGAAGGCATGCTCGTGTCACGCTGGAGTCACGCAAAGAGCCGGCAGCGAAGGCAAGAAAAAACCACTGCGGAAATGAAAAGAAATCTTAGAAATCGTCCCACAGCGAGGGGCAGTGCGCATCCATCGTGACTTTGGCGCCGCGCGCAGTAGCCGTCTAGCTAGGTTGCATTACAATAAGATGCGTCAAAGGGTGAAAGTGGGTAATAAATTAATGAATATGAATGAAGAATTGAACTTGAGGCTCGAGGCCCACATCGTGTATGCGTCGCCGTGCGTGGAGGGTCGCTTATGCACTCCTTTATGCCGTGTACTCCTCTATGAGAATCCTCTATGACGTGGAACCCTCAATGCCAAGTACTCCTCATGTCCGTGCAGTCGAACCGGTTAATTCTGGAGGACCGAGACCGAGTGAGACCGATTGCCTAGTGTGGGAGGCGGCAACAGTCCGCCGGGGAGGCTTATGGCGGCCACATTCGGCAAGTCCGTGGCCGAGTGGCTCACTAGCCGGGGCATTTTATGCATAAGGTCCTCCCGAGTAGGCAAGTGCTCCGTGTGAGCAATGGGAGGGAAGTCCGTCACTTGCGGGCGTGAATTGTGCTTCTTGACCTCTCCGGGGTGGCCCTTGACGCACACCCGTCTGCCGTTTTTCCCCTTGAAAACCTTATTGTTCAACACCTCCTCCGCGGCCAAAGCAGCGCCTTTGCGCTTGACCAACTTGGCGTGAAAGAGGCCACATGCGTTGCAGAGTGTCCGGAGCCCATTAGGGCCACGACGCCACTCGGGCGTCTCGGTAGTGCCGCAGCGGTGGCACTCGTTCATGGGTCTATTGATGACTTCAGGCGCATTGAACACGGACACCTGATCGGGTGCAATAGCCACGAATCTGGAGGGGCCCGCGGACTCTGCAGGTGGTGGATAGAACATTGGCCTGAAGTATGGCTGGGGAAATGTGACAGGAGACACCAGCACTGGGTGCTGAGAGTGGTAGTGGTAGGATGGTGGATGGGTGGGCTGTAGGTGGCTTGTGGAGGGCTGCATATGCTCGTGCAGGTAGCTCACAGAGCCCACGAAATACAGGGGAGGGTATGAAGAGGGGTCCCTGGAGTAGCTTGGCGAGAGTGACAAGGGGGGAGATGCAATATGCTGATGAAGTAATGGCAGCGTGTCGGAGCGGCTGCTAGGGATGGAGCTCGAGGTTAGCTCTGCGATGGAGGGAAGCTTCACCTTAACGGCTTCTTGGGTGGTAGACATGATGGCTCGATGAAATCAAGATACTGCGGTAAAATGGGGGAGGAGCACCAAGTACTTATATAGTAGTAATGGATGGAAAAGGCATGCATGAGTTTGGCTTCACGTACATTTTAAACCCGCCCTCCAAGACTATGCATAACGCACCGATAGATGTCATAACTATACATAAATATGCATGGCTCGGAAACATCTGCACGGCAGGCATATCCGAGAATATTCGGGCGTTACTGCGCAGAAACCCTCGACAAACTGCATTAACCTGCTGAGAAAACAGCCGGCAGTGTACTGCGACCGGAGATAAGCTAAGATACTGACACCACTGCCGCTGGACCACGAGCCAACCTCCAATACAAGGGGTGGTCCGTTTTGCATTCGATTATCATATAAAAAATCTTCAAAGAAAAATTCTGGGTTTTGTTCCAAGCAAGTAGATGGCAATCCTCCAACACTTGGGCCTCGTAATCGTTCTTTGTTCGTAAGAAAAGGCCGGTGCTCACGCCAGATTTGGCGAGAGATTGTATATACTATTACCGACAAACATAAGCGCAGCAAATCTGCATGCACCGAGACTACTTACGAAAATATCTTGGTTCCGGTATGCGGGTCACGCACTGTATGCAATTCGCATTACACTACCCCTCCTCTCCCCTTCCTGCAAGTATTTTCGTCAAATTGTCCTGATTGGGGATCTCTGCAACAAGGCCATCAGGACAACTGAAAGAACGGGTCAGCTAACCTAGGAGCTCTTTGAAACTCTTGTAGCCATCAGAAACGCCCCACATCGATGCGCCCTCAAAAACGGGCCACATTCCACTTGTACATTCATAGACCGAACACTCGCGAACGTTTTGGGACGAAAATATAATCTACCTCTGCATGTCTGATGTTACAGTTCAGGTACCCGGCCCGAGACTTTCCGAGCGCACACCCTGCCGATCCACATGTCGGCAAAAAGTTCTCGAGCTTCTCACACGCGACTCGAATTACCAAATCCTTCCCCCACCTATTGCAATATCCGGCCATCTCTGTTGCCCACAAAACCTACAAGCCGAAGCCGTCGGCGATCGAATGCGTCAGCTAATCACCACATCTGGCCCGAGTAGCTCGGGCCCCGAGGCACGTGAGCTCGGGCGGGCGGAAGCTGGCCTCCAGCCAGAGCACGTGCCTATTGGTCCTGGGACCCGGACATCTTTCCATGCTGGATTTATCGGATGTGAATGCGACTTCTAAAATCGCAATTTAGCCGCCCTCGCTTAGGTGATTTTTAATTTCCTGTCCGGTGCATGTAACATTATTGAGGTGTGTTTCTCACATGACGGTGTGCTAAAGCATGTGGAGCACTTCCATGTTCACTCTCATGTCACGAACATTCGGATACATCGGGCTGTGCCTCCAAGAGACCATGTCCGGTGATGTAGGCAAAGCCTGTGAAAGCCGCAAGAAATCGCAATGGGCACCCTTGTTCGATAACTACGTCTTGTCTAGAATATACTAGGGCACCTTACGAGCATCTGGGATTGAAGTGGTCCGTGTATCTCCTGTCACATGGCCGATATTGCTTTCGGTAGAAATTCTCGGCATGAGTGAATACTTGCTTTCGCAAACCTTATGCATGGTGTGACTACAAGACAAAGTGTATGCGCGCGGGCCTAAATGGTTTCTCGGGGAGCCCAGAGGTGATTAGTGAGCGGAATCGAAATGTAGCACCAAGATTCGAGAAGCCCTGCCTATGCGCAGAAGAAAAGACTAATCACGGTCGCTTCTCTCGCCGCCGTCCACTGCACTGAAGGGGCCTATACATTGATTGTGCCAAGCGCATGTGCCTTTCAGCCTTCGTGGTGCCTCCACTAAAAAAAAAAAGAAAAAAACCTTGGCCTGCCTCAGCCTCCGGGGCTCTATGATGCCTGACGAAGCAGAAATGCCACATATCCCGCGTGATACCCTGTTTTGACCAAGATGCGACGGGTTATGTTCCCATCTGCACGCCGCGCCATCCGGCATATGTAAGGCCGAATCGGGTATGAAGTGCGATGGTTTCCTTCTTGCCATTTTTGACCTGCGTCATTACGAGTTTAGGATCGTTATCCGAATTCCATGATGTCACTCCTGATTTTGAAAGCCTTGCATCGTAACCGTTCGAAACAGGGGGGGCCACGTAGCATACAGGTCAGGATCTGTCGCCTGGCTTATTTCCGGCTTAGCCCCCACCGTGGCTTGCATTGTGCGGGGCTTGTATAGCAAGCTGAGCTTCCAGGGACCCTTGGGCCTGCACTCCCTGTACTAGGCACGATGTAGGACTAGACGACTCGGGTTTTCGATGCGTGGACAACACGCGTGCGACCCCCGTGCATCTTCGAACTTTGCTACTGCCAGGTGGTCAGTTGCACTCGGGCGCGACGTCGCACGTATAGTTGTGTCGTTTGCTGGCATTACTCTACAACAGCTGATGGTCACAGAGAGGGCGGACACAAATCCATGGGCCTGTGGCATTCTAGCTAAGCCGGGAAAAAAAAAGCCCCTGCCTGTCTAGCGAGCTAAAGCTTCTTATCTTTGCGTTACGCACCATCAGGTGGACTGCGCAAGCGGAAATATGGTCTGCATATACAATGTATGGAATTTGCGGCTGCGGTCGGCTAACAATCCGAGCTGCGAATCGAATCTTGCGTAAACTACTTCGGGAATGGTTATCGTTGCATTTTGTCTTGAAACCAGACTATTTTACGAGACCCACGGCTGCATGTCAGGAAGTGCAACATGTGCAACAACAAATGCGCCTTTATTGCTTCGGGAGTCCGGAACCCGCGTCTCGTATTCGGATAGCCCCCTCGGATTCGATGCACCTTTGCATTACTTTACCCCAACGGGTCCCGACATATGGACACGGGACCCTTATGTGAGAATACTTACGAGCCCCCTCTATACCCTCGAACACGATTGCTCGGTCCCCAAACATGCTCGGGGGGATTGCCCCTGCAACATCAGTGCACCTCCCGCGTTCACGTGCCCACATCCGTACATCGAAATTTCTCATGATCCAATGACACCACCGCAAATTACCCTCTACAAGAATTCATCAAATGACCGACCACTCGGCTGCGTACGATTTTCCAGCTTTCCGTATGTAATCACTCACATTGATTTTTCCTGTCACTAACCTCCTTAGCCTCTCAGCAAGACTTGGACGCCAACGACGTCCCTTTCATCAACAGAGACAAATGTGCGGCCCACTACATCTCGTACTACAAGTGCCTCAATAAGGGAACTTCGTACTGTAGCGGACCCAAGGACCAGTTCTACGAATGTCAGTACATGGCCTTGAAACAAAGACTTCAAAAGAATTAAGCAGGTATGCATAAAATACAGAAGTATCCGACGGGCGACGACCTCGGCACGTGACTGCATATTTTTCGCTGAAAAACATCGGGTCCTGGAGACAAACCCAAGAAACGGTGACCACGAAGAACCATACGTCGTAAGCGGCCTTGCTTCGGGTGCTTCAAATGATGGGGTAGGATTCCATATCCTGCTGGGGTGGGTAAACCTTCAGATGCTACAGTCCGCGCCAAAAGGTTCGCCTCAAGTCGGTACTTTTGAAGAATACGCTCGAGTCGGTTCGTCTGAACCTGTCTGGGTTGGGTGGAATTAGTGACTGGATGAATTCAATTTTTTGGTTGAACTTCTTAATGGGATTCCCAGCGGGTTTTTCTAGCGTACTTCTCTGGCAGGCTTCTTCTCGCACTAAGTGGGCTTGTTCACGGGAGTTCTCCAGAGGGCTCCCTGCTATATACCTCAATCAATGAGCATCGCATTGCAAATGAATCGGTCGCGGCTGTCACAATCTCCCTTCATGACAAACTCTTCTCCATCCTTCTTCACGCACACTCTTAATTTTCTGGCTTCGGGTGCTCCCCTAGGGTCGGCCAGGTAGCATACCTGCATATGCTCGCACGCTTCATATGCCGCACTTTTCATTGGCTCACCAAAAACAATTTGACCGATTCCAGCAGCACCCAAATCGTCACCAATGGCCTTGACAGAATTCCCACCACTCCGTATGTCTCTACGTACTGCACTGCGCGCTGGGCTCATCGAACTTCTTTTCGCCTTTGCTGTAGCCGGATTATTCCATACTAACCCCAGTCTCCCAAGATGACTTGCAAAAATACAAAGTGCCCTTGAGGTGGAGGGACAGATGTGGGGCGTACTTTGCGCTTTACCAGACCTGCCTTATTAGACAAAGTGCTAATTCATCCGTCGACTGCCACCATGACAAGCACGTTTGGGAGGAGTGTGAAGTCTTGGACTTGAACAGAAGAAAGGCCGAGTTGGCCGAGGTCAAGGACAAATTAAGAAGCGAAAACTAGGCAGCGATCTCAGTGAAGTCAGCGAACTCGATGAAGTTAGTTCGATGAAGTCAGCAAACTCAGCGAACCAGCGAACTCAGCGAAACTAGGTAGCATTCGCTACATCTTGCATACCGTGCCATGAATGGGAAGCATTCCACCAACCCCGGCTCTCGGGCCCATGTATTATAGACAATACATCCATTCCACACTACACGATGGCAGTAGGGTATTAGACAACTCCGATTACTCCTGAAATAGTCCGCAGCGTGGTGTTTCGTCAAGTGAATAACCTTCCAGGAAGAAAAGTACTTGTTGGGAGGAAGAAGCCGGAGACTTTCGAGAAGGGCAGCGGACAAAAGGTCAAGTAAGGTTCGTGAAGTTTCGTAGAATATAGCGAATTCTTGCAGTCATCCAGGTAAAGCCTCTCAAAGTCGGATGTGTGCACTACGCAGGGAGCTAGCGGTGGAAGCTTGAAAGCTCAATGCGCTCGGGCAGGCATCTCGAGTAGGTATGTGACAAATGTGCAGCTCGAGTATCCAAGCAGGTATTTGCACAGCGGCCCAAGATAAGCGCTGCGGAAGAGGATACAGTCTTGCATCCACGGCGAGAGATCTTTATTCAAGTTTTCATATACAAGTAGACTAGCACCAGATACTGACACTGCGCTCTGAATCATACACTAGAGGCACTCTGGTCTGTTTGGCTTACGATGTGCGTTTATATGCAGTACTGATTTACCCTCATGAATAGCCACCGGGTCATCTGTTTGGCAAACCATCTACTATTCTTTAAAAGCAGTCCTTCCAGAGACGCCTCAATGCTCAATTAGTATCAAGCTGTTTCTCCGTATGTTGCACAATGCGGTCCGCTTCATTCAGGCTATGGAGCACCTACCTCTTGAAGTCCGTCTAGTGCGACAATTCACCGATGTGCACAAGCTACAGGTTGTGGGGCCAAGTCATTTCTCATCAAGGTTTTCCCAAAATGGAATAAAGGCTAGCCAAGAGAACATGCCGGCCAAGGGAACATGCTAGCCAAGAGAGCCAGGTACTATGAAAAGGATCACACCATGGCTAGGGGCCAGCGTGCACTGGCTTAGCTCTGTCGAGGCCGGAGCGGTGCATTTTCGGGCCTCTTCCGCGTAGTCGTGCATCTTTGCCAAAGGGTCCGTGCACAAGGGATTGGGATTGACTACGAGCAGCTAGAATTTGGATCTACTTCGTGCCTTATGTGGCAGGATTTGTGCCCATGCTTCACGCGCCATTTCCAACCTATGTTCTTGTTGGTGCCTTGGCTTTTCCACGGGCCAGGCCTCTGTTTCGTGCCCTCGTAACACTTACATGCTTCATGCTCCAAAGCAACAGTACCGCTTTTTGCCGCGTAGCCGTCACCGCAATCACCACAGTGTTTCCACTCCCACTCACGCCTACTGGTAGCCATTGATGTGGCGTGCCGCCCTTGCAGACTTTGTTGGCCTACGCAAAACTGGGGATTTCGAGGCCCTGCTCCTGGTGCCTGGAGACTTGCTCTAGACACAGCGAAGCACGACCGCACCGTTAATTTGCCTCCGTTGTCCACACTTTGATACCATCTGAGTTGAATACAAAGCTCTATCTATTGTCGGAGAATAAAATTACTATCGCCGACCCATAGGGAAATTTTCGTACCTTATATACGCGCGCGCACGTGACCGGGGCGCGCGAGGCACGACACTCCACACCCCTCAACCCTGCGGCTCATGCTGGACCATAGCCACCACCATGCCGCCCAAGACGAAGTTATCCGTGGCCTCTTCCGAGCCAGTCTCGCTCGACGAATCAAGTCCCGATGCGCTGAAGTCACATCCTGGCGCAACCGACTCTGCGGAGCCCCAAAAAGCCACTGTGACCGATCCAGAAGCTGAGCCTCCCAAGGGCACGGAGTCTGCAACCCCAAGCAAGTCTGAAACTGCGAAGGAGCCGGAGCACAAAAACGACGCCAACGAAGAGGTGCCTTTAGATTCGAAGGAAATTGACTTGCAGGAAGCCCCGGCTGAATCTCCGCAATCCAAGAACCTCGCAGACGACGAAGGTCCGCCGCGTCCAGCCCGGCCCGCGAGCGCCCTTTCCAAAATACAAGCGGATTTGCACGACGCTTTTCCCCAGGTCGAGGAGAAGTACATCAAGGCTTTCCTAGTGGCTTCTGAAGGCCGCATTGATCCCGCGTTCAATGCATTGCTATCTTTACTGGATCCAAATTTCAAGCCAGACCCCATCGTGCCGCAACTGGAGCCAGTTCACCCCAGGGACCCGAACGCCCCCACCGACGATGAGCTCTTGGCCCGTCAATTACAGAAGGAGTTCAATCGCGAAGAAAGAAGAAGACAAGCCGCTAACAGAGATCGCCACAGAAAGCTCGCTTCTGCCGACAGTGACAACGAGTCGCCGGACGAAATTGACCAGTTAAAAGAGCAGTTCACTCAGGGCTTCGAGGAGGCAAGGACGACCCTCAATGGTTGGGTTTCGGGATTGACCAAGAAGTTCAGTGACATTGACGGGCTGAATTCCAACAAGAAGTCAAGCCCCAAGCTCTTTGGGGCTTTGGGAGGGTCTTCGTTCAATTCAAGTCAAGAGAAACGCTTCAATAAGTTCGACGAGGACCCGGAGATTTTGTCTCTGGATTTCAGTAGAAATGTGAACTTGAACGATGACAAATCTCCGTCGTTGCCCAAAAGGCCTCAGAAGCCCCAGAATGAGAGATGGCAGCCCCTTACCTCAGACGTGCCAGTGAACCCGGACGCTTTCTTGGTGACAGATCTGGAGGAAGAGGATAAGAAGTAAATGGCTTTTCGTTTTAGTATATTTACTTACGTATAGTATATGTTACACCACTATTATACAGTTTGGGCGTGGCATCAATTTCATGGCGTTATGTCGAAAAGATTTAATGCTTCAAACACTATCTTTTCATTATCGTTCGTGCAGTCGTTACTTAGAGACACGCTCCCTAATCCTTTGTGATACTTGTTCCAATCTATCAAAGGAGCCTTTGCCACCTTATGCTGAGACGGCAAAGACGTTTTGTTGCAGATGAGCAGGGCATAAAAGTCAACCAAGTCCAGCTTGGAAGCTTTCTGTGTTTTTTTCCGAAGCACAGACAAGTCACGGATATCTTTCTGTATATTTTCTCTGGTGGTGTTGAGTAGCGAAACTGTAGAAGACAACGAGATATAGTCAATATTATCGTCCAAATCCGTGTTCCCAATGGACGCAGATTTCGTTTCCTCGACATCAGACTCCAGATAATAGTCTTCATCCTTGGGTGTTAAGAGGGGACACTCGTAGTGCTGATTTCGGGAGAGCTCAAACTGCACGGACTTGCGATGTATCATATCCTTTTGCGGGGACAGTGAAGAGCATGGCGAGGAGGGAGAGGGCAGTCTCTCTTGAAGAGTGGGAAAGTAGTGTTTCCCCTCTAGCCGAGGTTTCTTCAGCCTATTTGTCAAATCCTCCAATTTTCTTTTTGGGTACATGTCAGAGGCACTGGCAGCCATTTTAGGCAAGAGAGTATTGGCAACCTCTAATTATGCATGAAAAGCACTAAACCGGCAATTCAAGACTGCTGGCACCGTAGGCAGCTGGATTCCCAAGGGTGGCGCTTGGAAATGGGCGGGGCCTTGTAGTGAAGGGGACTAGATGGAGTATGTCGTGATGGCGAGGGTGGAATTTCTGTGGCAGGCGACAGAAAGCAATGATTGGAGAGCAAGATACAAGCAAGTATTAAAAGTGGCAGGGAAGATGTTAATTCACGAGTTGAATTTTAAATTCGTGGTAATTTGTGCCGGATAATTTTTGTGGGACAATTTGTGCTAGTTTTGACGTGGCGAAAATAATGGATATAAAGGAGGAGTAGGCCGTTGATGATGGCAATTGAGAAAGTCGCGGACGAGCGAAATGCGCACATTTTTGTGAGCCGCGCACGACACCATGCATAATTGCTGTAGAAGGCACGGAGTTCAGCGCAGCCGAAAAAGCTGAATGGTGAAGGCAGTTATGGGCCATTATTTTCGCTCTCTTCTGATCGTAAACGTTGCCTTGTGTTTTATCTTTTGTTTGGGCACGTGGTAGTTCCAAAACTCGGTAACGGTGGTGGGCGGCCAAGATCAGCAATCGCGCATCGAAACATGCGATGCATGGAATCGCCAAAACCAAAAGCCGAAACCGAGTGGGTCAGTGTGACGTCAAACGGGAGAAATTGGGCAGACTCCAAGCAGTGGTGAATTGGCAAGTTTCGACCATCGACACAATGTATAGTTATTATGCACCTCAGAATCTGGAGCCCCCTTGAAGAGCTTTCAACCCGAAACGCACCAAAATTCTGGAATCTGAGACAGTTCCAGCGGCAAGTTGTGTAGTATGAAAAGCTTGCAACACGCGCCACATCGGGGCATTAGTCCAAACAATACTCGATCGGGTCGGGCGGCGCGACCCGGCCCCAAAGTGTCCAACGCTCCGAAAAGCCAGGGAAACAAAAAAGGAGGTGTGAAGCTTTTTGGCCTCGTGCTCGATTTTTGGCCCCATGTCCGGCCACGGGCCGTGCTCGATGATGTTTCTGGTGTTCGATGACTCTGCTCGATGACTGCTCGATGTCATTCTCGCGCTCGGTGACACGCTCGTGCCGGGTGGAAACGGAACTCCAGTTCAAACCTAGGGAGCCGTATGCAGTCGCGCGGTTCAGTCTTTCCGGACATCAGCAAGACCAGATCCATGGCGGAACACACGATGGTCAGGCCGCGGCGCGCACGTGACGCGCAGGTGGTACTATCCCGCCAATCAACGCACGCATCCTCGGATGATAACCCTGCACATGCGCATTTCAGCATGCATGTCGATAACCAACTAAGCTGCCTTAAAGCACGGGCTGATGACATTCGGTGCGTCGCAGCACGACTCACCTGAAACCGCCATCGTCTGCACCCTCCGCCCGCCCTAATTTCAAACACCATCACCAAAAGCATTCCGCTCGCCAGCCCACCAATTTTACACCCGCTATTTCCTCATCTTGCTGGAGATTGCACTTCATATCCATCTCTGGGCCCCCAAATCTCTGAATGATACTAAGTGCTATCGATCATGTCAGACCTAGAGCACTTGCATTCGGAGGAGCAGTCGGCAGAGCTGCTCTGGCACATGTATAAAAACGCCAAAAACTTGCTTCCGTACCGCTACCGCATGGAGAACCTCATCTGGAGGATGATGTTTGTCAAGACACGGCACAAACTCCCGACAGACACGTCACATGCCAAGCTCCAGCTCGACACCTTTATTCAAGCACCCTTAAGGGGCCATGCTTCGGACGGTATTGCCGCGGGGGAGAACGCCAAGGAGGATTTCAACTACGTGGCCCATATACGCAAGATGAGCGAGGCCGTAACCGACAATGTGCCCAATCGGAAACGCCTGGCGCCCATGCTGCCTTTCATGACCCATGAATCTAATCAAGACTACCCTTTTAGTGGTGTCGTCAAGCCAAGCACCCACCTGAACTTGTCAGCCGCATTCAGAGGCGGTCAGGCCGAACATCACACGGGCAGCGGCGACCACGGCTACTCATTCCAGCTCAATTCTTTCGCTCTTGAAGGCCCCATGCAAGGTGAAGAAAGCCACCCGTATCAGGAACCGACTTTTCCCCACCATTTCTCGGGCGGCCAAAGCCTCCCCTCCACGATACCATGCATTCCCACCTCGATCTTGCACAGTCAGAACATAGGTCCTTCATCCCTGGGGGGCTATGGCCTAGACGTCAACATGAACGATACAAGTGCGCCCTATTCGAGCCATTACAACGCTCTGTTTCCGTTGCTCTCAACAACCGCACCTCAAACCATTGGGGCACCCCGAAACTCCCAGTTTCCCGCAAACAAAAGGAAAACGCCACTGCTGCTGTACGACCCCTCATCTTTCATTTACCCAAGTGGACCCGCTTCAGTTGTCCTGGACTCCGTACTCAAACAGGAGAACTCGCTCGTCAGTGTTTCTGACCACTTTGCAAGTCTGAGGCCCTACACTCCGTATGAACTCGATGATCAAGCATCGGTGGCCGACTCGTATTTTCCAGGAATGGTTAATAACGACACTTTCCCCACCAACACGCCGCACCGTGGCTCCTTGGCTGGCCCTCGCATGTACGAAGATTCCGACTCCAAATTGACATATTTTGATAGCTCGGGCCAGAGCTACACGGCAGATCGATTCAAGCAAGAGCAGAAGCTACAGTACCAGAATAATCCCGATGCCAAGAAGGTCCAAGCAACTAATTTTTGGATCGACGACTACCTAAACGATAGTAGTAGTCCGCTTGGGTCGGTGTCCACCGCCGCTTCAGGCACCAATTCTGGGCTAAATCGCGTGAAGCCTCTTCCAAAAAAAAATTGCAGAAAGCCCAAGTCCGCTACGGTCTCAAGTTCGGATAGCCCAGGAACCAAAATGGAAGGGCACACACCTCCTGTGGAAACGAAGGCTGACGTGCGGCCCATGCTCGCCAAGCGAGATAGCAAAAAGAGCACATCGCAAGCCAGCACCAAGACGATCGGACCTAGCAACAATATTGAGTGTACCAACTGTTTCACCAAGACTACTCCGCTTTGGAGAAGAAACCCACAGGGGGAGCCCTTGTGCAATGCGTGTGGGTTGTTTTTGAAGTTGCACGGCACGGTCAGGCCATTGAGCCTCAAAACAGACGTTATCAAAAAGAGGCAAAGAGGAGCACAACTGCTGAATCAGAGAAAGGCAACAAACTCAGTTGCGGCTCTGAAACAGGCGCCAAAAAGCGCTCCCAAGAAAAAAAGAGACGGAGACGACTTCTTCCCTGGGCCAATCGAAAAAGGTATAGCTACATTTTCCGAGCAACTGCCGACCATGCACAGCCTGCAAGCCTTCCCCAACGTTTACAGTCAGACGATCCAGCAGTCCAAGGACGTGATGGATGCAGGCACCACTTCTGCAGGCGAGCATAGTCCCCACGCCGATTTGCTTCATCCCATCAACGAATATGTCAAGGAAGAACTGGATCCTGGGGTGAAGGGTGAATTTGCCATGCCCGATGGGAGCACAGCTTATAAAGGCCAGTGGGATTGGCTAAGCATGAACGGTTGATACATTGCAATTACGTTCGGCCTTGAAGGGGGGGGAGGGGGGTCTAGCATCTGGCAGGCGCACTGGTCAAGTGCATGGTCAAGTGCATTGGGCAAGCTCGAGATGATACGCTATCGGAAAGTCCATTTATCTCACGAGGATCCACAAGAAATAAGCGGTGGAGAAATGATCGACAGGATAAGCTCAGAATCCGAGGGATGTGGATGCACGCAAGAGGTACATAGTTATAGAATGATACATTATATGATGATACATTATCTGATATGATACATTATCTGATATGATACATTATATGGATTTCTTCTTACCGATTGAGCCCCATTCTGCTGGCTGCTGAAAGCGGCCAAGTCACTCCCCACACGAGCTTCCCAGCGTGTATCGCTAAAGCTTCCTGGCCTCTCCAATGACTGTTGTCACACGGTGTACCCTCGAGAAACGGCTTAAGCCAGATTCAGGCCTATGAACGCGGGCAGCGGCCGCGCCTCCCCAGAGGTGGAAGGCCATCGCATGTGCGCCAGCGTGACCCATACGCCCCGCCATGCCCCATCCCAAAGTTACCATCGAGTTCTGCGCCAAGTGCAAGTGGCACAATCGTGCGGTATGGTACCTCCTGGAGATTATGCAGACGTTCAGCGACCCCGACTCCAACCTTGTTGCGGAAGTGGCGCTCTGTCCGCTGTATGATAAACCTGGCATCTTCGAGGTCAGAGTTTCAGCCGCCGACTCGGCCGACAAGGTGATATACCGCCGCAGGTTGAGGAAATCAGAAGCACCGCAATCTGAGCCGTTCTACTACGACGGCTTTCCGGACTCCAAGTTGCTCAAGGTGTTGGTTCGTAACACGCTATTCCCTGCCCAGGGACTCGGCCATGTGGACGGCCAGTCCGGCACGTTGAACGAGTGTGTCCCATGCAGAGAAGACCAGTGAGTCACAGCGGCTGGGCGAGTCATAATGTGGGTCATTATGGTGTGGGTCAAAATGGTGTGGGTCAAAATGGTCTGCGTTTGATGGTCTCATTACGGTCTGCGTCATAATGGCCTAGATTGACGCTGGCCCGGAGGGCGCATCCCTGTGAGCTCTGCCATGACGTGACAATGATGCCCCAAGCTGACCGCGGTGTTGCGAGCCTGCGTTCGTTCTGAACCGAATGTCGCCGTGTCGGGTGCAGGGACGCTGTTGGTTGATTCCGCCGGTGACGGCGTGCCACTTCCTTTTTTTTGGCCATGAGTTGAAGAAGCTAGCAGACGTGATGCTTGCATCCGCTTCTTCTCAGCATGAACGCACCTAAGTTAACGCTGTATGACAGAGGGCGGGATATGCAAAGCATGGGTGGCTTCGCTACAGGGTTCATGTATCGGCCCCCGGGATAAGTACGCCTTGCGCTTTCGAAGACAATACATTCAGGGCGGATGACATAATGATTGGAATTCGGGACGGACCATCTCGGGTTGCACAAGACCACGTGCTCTTGGAGAGATCCCTTCATTCACTTACGGCAAACAAACTTTTGGCATTACTATTGGCATTACTTTTGGTACTTTTGGCATTACTTTTGGCATTTCTGCAATGTGTGTTCAAGCCAGATATGCTTATTGCCCGAAGTGCCATCAGAAATGCAATGCTAGAGCCAGCATAATGCTTGCCAAGGCCATTGATGCGACTCTTTGGGTGGCATCAAGTCAGGCTACTCGCCATCAGAATAGGCGTCATCCTCGTCATCTTCCATGGACATGTCTTCTATCTCCTCATCCTCTTCAGCATTGCTGTCGCTTGGAGCAGTGTAGGTGACCTTTTGTCTCCGTCTTCTTGTAGGAACAGGTGCCGAGCTTTCGAGGTCTTCAAGCTCTTCGAGGATGGCAGGTGTGGCTTTTCTGGGTGTTTTAGGCGCGGACGTGTTCTGTTCGGCACCGGCATCCGATTCAATGCCCGGTTCATCGTCGGAGCTTTCCGCGAAGAAAGAGGGCTTCTTGTTCCCTGAGCCCCTGGCCGAAGTTTTCGTCCCGCTTTTCTTGAAGAAAGTGGGCAATTCGTCCACCGGTACGGGCAGTTGTTTGGGGGAAGCCACCTTGGAGGATGGCTCTTTCTTAGCGAGGGGTAGAGTGGACTGCTTTTTGGGAGTCACCTCCTTCTTGACGGTAGGCTTCTTGGTCGCTTTCTTGGCAGGCCCCTCGCCTGGGGCTTCAGTTTTCACAGCACGTCTTCTTTTCTTGGTCTTCTGTGGCGCCCCGCCTATCAAATTCATTCTCTCTGCTTCGTCAGCAATCAAAAATTCGTCCCAACTCTGAAGGAAAATGTCCAAGTCCTCATTCCACAAATCCTTGGCACTCTTCTCCAAAAGGACGTTCAATTCCGCCTCCTTGGCCCCCTTTTGCTGCAACAACTTCTCGTACCGTTCCCTAGTCAAGGCCCAGAGCGCCATGCCGAGCAAGTAGTCGTACTGGGAGTATATGTTATCGGGAACATGGGTGTTTTCCTCGTGTTCAAGCTCACTCACTCCCTGTTGGTTGATCTGAGTAATATCCCCGACCTCTTCTTCTTCCTCCTGGAGCAAATTTTCTGCATCTTCGACGAACAACAGGTCGGAACTTTTAACTTGCTTCCCAGCCTTATCGAACCGAGCAAATTTCAATTTCATTAAGGTCTCCACCAAAAGCGACCGCTTCTTGTTGGAAATGCTCAACTCCTTTTCGATGATCATCTTGATGAACCTGGCCTGCTCACTTAACTTCACCAACTGATTCTGCAAGTCTGCCGTCATGTAGTCCTTGCGCTTCTGGTAATATTCGAGCCTCACGTAGAAGAAATCACTCAAGATCTGGTTTGGATTGTCGTACTTCTTGATCCGGCCGAAGGCGTCGAATGCAACCATATTGGAGTAGCTCACGCTCGAAATAAGCTTGAATCTCTCAAGTAAGCCAATTTTTTTGGTCTTTTGCATTTCTGCCTCGGTCAATTTGACAACAAACCTGATGCTGGAAGTGTGCTGCTCTTCCATATCCTTAATCCAGGCCGACTTATCACTATCAATAGCCTCCTGTATGAAGTTCTTGACGTTGTCCGTCCAAGTTTTCACGGGAATTTCGGTGATTTCCAACGTCTTCTCATCTATCTGCTCAATAATACCCTTCACCTTGTATTTCTGCGTTTCCGCCCTCTCGAGTTCCCCTTGCCAGCCTCTGTACCAAGGAACCAACTCCTTCAATTCCTCTCCATTCATGAGGTGTCTGATGTTTTCCACCAAATCTTTAGGGTTGAAGCATGGAATGTTCGTAGACCATCCTGTGCCGATACCCTCAGCTCCATTCACCAATAACATAGGAATCACGGGCAAATACCATTCAGGCTCCACAGTCTGTTCATCGTCCTGGACATAGGTGTATAACGGATCATCGAGAGGGTTGAAGATTTTTCGGGTGATCTCGTTCAATTCCGTGAAAATATATCTGGGCGCAGAGTAGTCTTTTCCTCCTGCAGCACGGGTTCCGAACCCACCGTTCGGCTTCAACAAATTCAAGTTATTAGACCCAATGAAATTTTGAGCCAACCCAATGATTGTTTGCATCAATGATAACTCTCCATGGTGGTAGGCGGTTTTCTCTCCAATGTAGCCCGCCAACTGAGCAACCTTCATTTCCGTAGTGAGTTTCCTCTTAAAACAACCAAACAAAACTTTTCTTTGGCCGGGCTTGAAGCCGTCCAATACCGACGGAATTGATCTGATGTTGTCAGCCATCGAAAACAAAATCAACTCTTCGTTGATGAAATTTTTGATCGGAATCACCGCCAAATCGGAGTCAAGATGCGTTCCTGGTTGGAAGCCTTGCAACCACTCTTTTCTATCATCGGCCTTCTTTTTTGAGAAGGCTAACTCAATCAACGCCGGGTCTTCACTCTCTAATGTATGAAACTCCTTTTGATGTTTGTCGAGACGAGAAAAGTACTCTGTGCCTTCAGTTGAAGTGGAAGTTCCCAAACCCTTGTAGTACTTCTGAGTCCATCGGCAAGTTTTGCCCTCAGTTTCACGCCAGTGTTCGAATTCAGGCATCGAGTAGAACGAAAGTTTGTTGTCGGTTTGCCGACCCCTCCCCTTGATAGTGACTTTCACAATAGGAGTGATGAACTCGAGAAGGAACCCGGGTATACTAAGCAAGCCCGGGAAACTGGTTTCGAAAAAATTGATAATGAGACCCTTTATGTGCGATCCATCGTGATCCTGATCGGTCATAATCATCACATGCCCGTATCTGAGCTCATTGATGTTTTCTGCGGTATACTGCTTCTTGTGCTGCAACCCAATAATTTTTTTCAAAGCGGTGATCTCGGCATTTTTGGCGATTTGATCTGTGGTTGCATCACGCACGTTTAAAAGCTTACCACGAAGAGGAAAACACCCATAGTAGTCTCTTCCAACGACAGAAAAACCAGCAACGGCCAAGGACTTAGCGGACTCTCCTTCGGTTAAGATCAATGTACACTTGTGACCTTCCTTAGTTCCTGCCTTATTCGCGTCGACTAGTTTGACCATCCCCTTCACTCTGCTCCGGCGTTTTCCGTCATCTTTTTGCAATGCCTTCCCTTCGTTGGCATCAACAATAGTTCTGATTGTGTCAATAATGCTGGTTTTCATTAGTTTCTTGATGAACAGGTCTGAAATGATGGCCTTATCTTTTTGCTTAGAAGCAAACTGACTGGGCCTAGTGGTAAGCTGCTCCTTTGTTTGAGAAGTGAAAGCAGGGTTTTCAATCAAACAGTTGATGAACACAAACATGTTGCTTTTCACTTGGTTAGCCTTGATCATTGACTTTTTTTTCTTTTCCTTCTTGTTAAACTCGTCTAGAAGCTTATCAACGATTTGGTCGGAGATATATTTGATATGAGTTCCCCCAGCAGTAGTTGCGATAGAATTCACAAAGCTCACTTGATTAAATGTGCCATCGCTAACTGCAAATGCAACTTCCCAGCGGTCGTTGATCACCTCATGCACCACCGAGGTGTAGTTATTGGAAGCATTCTCAATTCCCAAGTCCGGGCTTCGCTCTTGAATCGCCTTGACGTACATATCCACATAACCCTTGAAGCTCTTGACGTTTAGCTTCTGGTCGTTCAAGTAGACGCTGCAGTCTTTCACCGTACCACACAAATCGTACACTCTCCTGCGTAGCACACTCAATATGTCGTCGTCCAAATGATCCATGTTGAACTTAGCAAGATCGGGCTTGAAGGTTATCTTGGTGTATTCCTTTTTGTTTTTGGTCTTGGTGATGGAAGGCTTTCCCACTTTCAGCATGTTGTCAGTCCACACTTGTCTGTAGACTTGCCCGGTGTTTTGGTCCGCCGTCTCCACCAGAAACTCTCGCGAGAAGATATTGCAAAGCTTGGCGCCAAAGCCGTTTCTTCCTCCCACAACTTTCTTGTCGTCGTCATCATAATTGGAAGACGTGAGCAAGTTTCCGAAGATCATCTCCGGAATCCAGATTTGCTCCTTGTCGTGAATTTCCACCGGGATACCCCGTCCGTCGTTAGTCACCAGAATGGTGTTTGTTTCCGCATCTATGTTGACGCGGATATTCTTCATGTTCTTGTCTCTGATCTTGTTGTCAGCAGCATTGACCAATATCTCGTCAAAAATCTTGTACAATCCAGGCACAATGGTGACCTTTTTGAACACCATCAGCTCGGACGGCTGATCAAAGCACCATATGTCCACCTCGTTCTTCTCCACTGAGCCGATGTAAGTATCAGGCCTCTTCAAGATATGCTCAAGCTGAGAAAGCTTCTGGTATTGGGACGAGGCACTGAGTCCCTTGGTGGGGGCAGCGTCACCGTTGGAAGATGGGGGCGTTGACCTGGCCTTCTTGGGCTTTGGTGCAACCACATCCTCCACGTCTGAAATGGCAAAGTCCTCATCGGAGTAGTCAGACATTTTGGGTCTAGACAAGTATCGTAAAGCGAGACGTGGAAAAGGGATGTTTGTATTGTAATATAAATAGCGAAATGTGCCTCGAGAAAACTGGGGTTTGAAAGTTCGGGCGATGAAAGGGTTCATGTATTTATATTTCGCCCCCGTTTCAGCACACCCTAGTGGGACGCGCAACCTTTCCAAACAAACATCTTGACGTGTATCTTGCACAATAGAAAAGCGCGTAAACATCGCCCGTTTCGGCGGCTTTTCTTGCAACATTTGCGAGGTCTCCCAACAGGCCAATGGTTGGCCTTGTGAATGCTTCGGTTCGATTTTGCATCAGTCTGACTCGAATTGACCCACATTCTTGCCTAAATTTGATTTTCTACCGTTGACAGCCTATGGTTGGTATTTTGGGCCCAGAAGTTCCATGTTGAGGGTGTCCATTGTGGATCGCACGCGTACGAGACAACACACAATTTCCCTCACACAGTCCGTCGATCTTCAGTGCCGATTTTCCAATGCTCTTCTAAATTCATATTGGTTGGTTGCTTCGTTTCAATGCGTTCTTAATCTGGATTATCAAGCCTCTAATCTGGTTAGCAATCTGGTCACCTCATCCTTTGGTCCCTTTTGGTCACTTGGTCACTTGGTCACTTGGTCACTTGGTCACTTGGTCACTTGGTCACTTGGTCACTTGGTCACTTGGTCACTTGGTCACTTGGTTACTTGGTTACTTGGTCACTTGCTCCCTTGGTCCCTTGGTCCCTTCGTCCTTCGGTTGCCTGGTCCCTTGGTCGCCTAGTTTCTCTTCATCACTGCTTCCAGACTAACCCTTTTCTCTCTCAACCACTATTCGAGCCCCACCCACTGTCATAACATCCTATCATTGCAATTCCCATGCCACTGAACACCAAAAACGGCTATATGTGAAAGTCGGCACTCAAATCCTTATCTCTTGACCTCAGTAGGTCCGAATCTCATCTCCTTTGTTTCATCATTTTCTGCTGGACCTTCTCGAACTCATCGTCATCCGGAAGACTTCTTTTCTTGCCCTTGGGCTTGCCGTATTTTGCTTCCAAAGACGAAATAAGGTGATCCATACGGCCGGAATTTTTCTTCTGGATCATGGCCCGCAAGTCGTTTTCGGTGCTCGTGTTTTTCTTGCCGATTACCTTGGCCAACTTCTCGGCTTCCCTGGCCTCCTTGGCCATCTTCTTCAACACTTGCTTCACCTTTGTCTTTCGGGACCTCTTATACTTTTCCCAGGTTTTTAGAAGTGTACAGTCGCTGTCAATCTCCTTGCTGTCCACAGCACCCTCCACGATGCTAAAAATGCGGCTTTCCTGAGCCTCGTTAAACTCCAAATGGGGTATCACCTCAAAGAGCCGGAGAAAGTCCCCCTCATAATACACGAAGTTGTGCAAGATATCCTCGCGCTCCTCTGCAGAGTTCTCGTACTTCAACTTATCTTCTTCGATCATCTCAATGGTGATCTTCTCGGAAGTGCTCTGGAAGTATTCCTTCCAGTCAAAGCCGCCATCTATGTCATCTTCGGACAATCCCAAGGACCCAGTATTGTCATAGAGCCTCCGCTTGTTGACATCCGAAAGAATACTGTAAGCAAACTGCAATTTGGGGAAGAAGTCCTTGTCTTCCTCTGATTTGAGCTGCTGGATCTTGTCAGGATGAAATTTGAGTGAGAGCTTCTTGTAGGACTTTTTGATCTCTATAGGGGACGCACTCTTTTCTACCCGTAGGACTTTGTAGGGATCTATATTCATGGTCTGTATACTTCGATTTCCGGGGCCTGTGTACTTTGATTGCCGGGGCCTGTGAGTTAGGCCTGCGATGGTCTGACACTATTCCGATTCGCGTGTTGCGCACATCTACAGTCACGTGCTACACAAACTTCGGCGTCCGGGCGCCTCTCCACAGACATCCTCCTACAACTTCCGACTTGGGGTCGTGTTTTTACCTTCATCGTGTACTTTAGCAAATATTTCATAGCATGTATCCATGCGATGAGGGCATTCAGCAACGGAACTCACATTGTTGGAGAAGAAGCTTTGGGTTCAAGTCGAAGTGGGAATAGAGGCTACAAATGACTTCGACTCCTCTTTCATTGCTTCAACTCCTGGATTGATTCCTCAATGGCCTTTGTGACCTTTGCGACATGTCCCTCATATACAGAGTAGCCCATGTGTCCCACGCGGAAGTACTTGCCCACCAAAGCCTTGTGGATTCCCCCGGCAACGGTAAAGCCCTTGGAGGCCAATTTGGCCAAAAGGTCGGGGCCGTTTATGGATTCGGGGAAGTAGACTGCAGTGAGTCCGTGTGCAGCCACCGAGTGGCTCACAGGCAAGATCTTCAAGCCCAATCTCTCCAACTCTTTTTTGAAGTTGGTGGAAACTTCAGCGTGCTTGGCAAATCTCTGTTCCAAGGACTCGGCGAAGATCTCGTCCAACGACACCTTCAAAGCCGTGATAGTCTGCACAGCAGGAGTAGCAAAGTAGGCACCGGACCCCGACTCGTATGCCTTCATGATAGGAGTCCATCTCTTTAACGAAGCAAAGAAGGTGGAGTCTTTCTCTCTGTTCAAGGCCTTGTCAAGAGCTCTTCCTGAGGCATGAAAGATGGATAAGCCCGCAGGCACTCCAATTGCCTTTTGGGAAGCGGTCAAGGCGAAGTCTACGCCCCATTTGTCAAACTCCAAGTCTTCCACACCGATGGAGCATACGCCGTCCACGATGATCAAGGTTTCAGGGGACACGTCCTTTACGATCCTGGAGATTTTCTCCACATCCGAAACCACGGACGTAGAGGTATCGACGTGGGTGATGGTGATGGCAGCGTAATTTTCCTTTTTCAACTGGGCCTCGATTTCAGCAAAGGGAACAACGTCTCCGACGGGAGCAGTGACAACGTCCACATCGGCGTCATAAACACGCAAGCAGTCGGCAAAGGAGTCCGAGAAAAATCCCGTCAGCAACACAAGCACCTTTTCCCTTTTGTTGATGAGATTTGCTGCGGCAACATCCCAGCCCAAAGTTCCAGACCCGGCAAGGACAAACGGTTGCGACTTGGGATCGGAGGATTTGAACAACTTCCTCAAATTTTGCAACACCAGTTGGAAGGTCTTAACGAACTCTGGAGACGTGTGCGCCTGAGAGGGTGTGGCCATGGCGTACAAAACTGGGTCGGAAAACTCGATGGGACCCGGGATCATGGTGAGTTTGTGGTCGGGTTGCTTGTAAGGGACACTCATGATGGATGAAAGGGATGAATTGGACCAAACTGACGAAGTGGACGAGACGGAGCGCTTTGAGAGGATGCGATTGAGGGGAGCGATGCGATTGAATGACAAAGCAGATTTTTTTAGCATAGGTTGCACGCTGGCTAATAAAGTGGTGTGTGCGGACGAATGAGATTCGTTGCTTGAAATGTGGGGCGCGCCTGCACACCGCCCAGCGGGCCGAGGCCAATTATAAGGGAATGGACAAAAGAGACGCTTCCTCAAATCACTTGTTAAAAGAAGCGCGGTTGACACCAGTGGCCGTCCTCTCCTCCGCACCACTACACCATCCACCATCCATTCACCATCCACTATCATGAATTGCTACTGCCCACCATAAATGCTAATTATAATGACAGTATTGGGTCAGGATTCACGGGTCTGTCTTTCTATACGCCAATGCCACCCCGCGCTTTAGTTTCACTTTGCTGGCCGAATACCAATCCCCAAAACCAGTGTGCACATAAGGCCAACCATGGGCTCGGTTAAATCGTCATTTGGGTGGCGGTTTGGCTTTTGGTGGACGAAACCTCCTTTTTGTCTCCGCCTCTCCTCGCCCTTAATTGCTTGCTTAGTTGTCATTTGTGACATGGCTGCCGTGGACTTTACCCGCTGTCGCACCAGCACTTGACGCACCTGCAACATCGCGTCCTGTCATCATATCTGCTTACAGGCGTGGTCTAAACACGTCACCAGGTCAGGACATCAATCGGGCCGTCCATGAAGCAGCACTTCTCTCTACGAGGCCACAAGGCCCCTATTTCGCGCATCGCTGGCTGGAACTTGGATCTTGTCTCGGCTGACCGCGACGGCTGGGTGGTGGTGTGGAACCTCACCACTAGGCGCCCCAGGGCACTCTGGAAAGCCCACGATGGCCACATATTGACGCTAGAGCAAACCCCTCATGGGCTCCTCACTCACGGCAGAGATTCCAGTCTCCGCTTATGGAAAATGGATGCCGAAAGCCTTCGCGAATGCTCGGCCGACGGCTCGTTATTGGGCAGCAACCTGTCGCCGGGTGGCCCGCCCCACGTGGAGATCCCAGTCAATGCCTTGAACTTCTCCAATGTGGACTTTTTTGGGGAGTACCTCGCCACCCCTGCAACCGTGGACTCGGACAACTTGGATGTCTACCGAATCAGAGACCCTTTCGGTGAGTTTTCATTTTCCAGGATTCTTGAGAACGTGGCCATTTCTTCTGTGCATACGAAAATAGAAGCCGAAGAATCGAACGGGCACTCAGAAGTCGAGGAAATTAATGGGCCCTCTGGACTTAATGCATCCGCAGAAGCACTGGGTCGCGGGGGGCATGGAATCATCATGCAACTCAAGTTCATTTCTGAAAATCTCCTCTTTGTTGCTTACGAATCTGGGGCTGTTTTTGGTCTCGCAATCGAAAACGTTACACACGACAAAATCTCGCCAAAGAGCCGCTTGGTTTTGCCCAAACCTTGCAAAGTGACGAAGGTTTTTCTGGCGAACGATCATAAACCTCAGCCTGTGCTCTCGTTAGAGTACGATCAACTGACTCGGTGTTTGTTCACCGGTTCAGCATCAAAGAAGCTACACATCTACAACTTGAAGCATCTCACCTCAGGGAGTTCAACCAACGGGGAACTGTCGGATATAGAGACCCAGAATCTAAGGCATTACGGTATCCAGTGCCTCCAGGTTCTTCCTGACAGAATCATCATCGGCTTTTGGGATGGAGTGGTACGAGGTTATTCCAAGACATTTGAAGAACTATTTCTGCTAGTAAGAGCAGAGGAGTCTATTAAACCCGCTTTCATTGGCAATCAAGCGCCGAATAAGAAGTCTGTATGTATTTATTCAAGTGATCTCGGACGGGAAAACGACCAAATAGTCAAATCAAGAAAAGAAGCTTTGCATTCAAAACGATTGGGAACAAATCCTTCTTTGTTCGTTGGGTACGGAGACGGTCTTATAACAGCTTTCAAATAAATTAAATTCTCGAAAACCATGTTGTACGGTTTATGCATCAGGATCCAGTTTTCCTAATGTTTTACGTTCGGACCCACTGTTGTAAAAGCTGCTGCCTCCATAGAAGGATCTTCTCTTGGGATTTTTGGCGCTGCTATTACTGCTGCTGGTGTTGTTGCTGTTGTTATGGCCGTAGCTGTGGTTCTTTTTGTTTTGAGAAGACCCATTGTCCAGGCTCTGGCTTGACCAGCTGTGGCCACTTCCATATGACAGCTTTTGCACTGAATTATTACCACTCGATTGGCCAGAAGTATTGTGAGTTTGTGATGGTCGTTGGTTGCCGCTTACGCCGCGGGGAGCACTGACGTTCTGGGTCAGCCTTCTCTGGAAGCTAGTCCTTCTGCTAGAGTTCTGTGTACTTTCCGACGACGGCGATCTGCGAGAAGAGTCTCTTGCTGCACCACGCACTCTAGGAAGGGCTTCCCCGCTATGTTCTCCGGTATCAGTTGACATTCTCGCAGATCTTCTGTTTCTCTTCTTTCTGGTTGAGTTTTGCCTATTTGCGGATTTGTTCTGTTCATCCGTAGGAGAGTTTTCAGAGTTGTCGAACTGGAAATCTAGCTTTTCCTCCGAGTCCCGGAGAAGCTCATCAAGATCGACGGTGGCCTCGCTTCGCTCGGACAATATTTCAGCAAGCTTCGGGTACTTCTCTCTCGCAGCGTTGATGATTTCAACATTATCATGAAGGAGAGATTTAGACTCCTCACCATGAAGCTTCGCGATGTTGGCCAAGAGAGCCAAGGCCGAAATGGCAGCCTTGTTCTTGTTGAAGTAAATAAGTTCCATGGACTTGTTTCTTGTGGTAAGATTCTCGAATAGAGCCTCGTGATCCTTCTCGTGTTTCTGCTGAGTCTGAGCCAAAGCGTTGAGGTTGTTGGCTGATTCTTGTTTGTAGGCTTCAAGCTGCTTAGACAAGGAGGTCACCTGGTCCTGATAATGGCGCTTGTACTCCATTTGAGAAGCCATCAAGGCATCGTAGGAGATCTTAAGACGCTCGAATTCCGCAGTCAAAGAATTTGACGATTCCAGCAAATTTTCACAGCGAATTTTGTAGTTTTTGGCCAGCTGCCTTAAGGTCTCGGTCTCCGAGCTCATATCGTCAAATTCACCCTCTAAATCCGCAATCCTGCGCTCTTTTCTCTTCAACAAAGCATTGATCATGTCGTTCTCGTGCTTCTGGTTTGCAAGCTGGTCGATCAAGGAGTCATTTTTAGTAGACAAGTTAGCATTGCGCTTCTTGTGTTCAGAGTGGGAGACCTTGAGGTTGTCCAACTCCTCGGTCAAAACGTCGATCTTGGAGTGGAGGTCATCAATAACCCTTGAAGTCGACTTCTGCTTTGTTGGGCTCGAACTCATGGTGGCGGAGGTTGGGTTGGTTTGTGCTAGGGGAGACTCGAAGAACACCCTCTTTTGTCGTACGCAAAGGTTTTGCTCTAGTTTTGGGCCAACAGAGTGAAAAAACGCTTAGATACGTATGCGGGTTCCAAAATTAGCGAAGAGTGCAGCTAGTTTGCCAGAATCTTTGAAGAATGCCCGGGTTGAAAAAGCTTGTGTGAGTGCCAGAATATCATTACGGGACTGCGGCCGCTGTTCCTGTACCTGGCAGAGTCTCACACCGTCAAACCCGAAAGCAAAACATCCTGCATGCTGTCCTCTCGCGTAATGAAGAGTGGAATTGACGCAGAGCTTTACATTGCGGGAAGCGCCGGGCACTCGCTCGCTGTTGATCGCAAATCCGGTTATTGCGATGCATTCAGGGGGTTTGCCATTTGCTCTTTCCTGTCCAGGGTGGTGGTCTCGTCCAATATTGTGGAGTCCAACGTGATGGAGCACGTCCCCAAACAGGCCAGTTCCTGTGGGGGGACTAAAATCTCGAGTGCGCATCACTAAGATTCTCCGCCACCCCGCTATGGGAGCAACGCACGGCCACTTGTTAGGGCATAGGTACTTTTCGCTGTTTGCATGGCCGAACCCGCTTTTAGAATACAAGAGCAGAAACTTTTTTTGACAACTTCATGCATTCATTGTGCGCAATCAAAATGTACATGAGCAGCTCTCGGCCACCTGCCCTCTCCAGATCTCCACGAGCAGAAGCGCGCTGACAATTCAAGACTGTACAAGGCAAATTAAAATACAATCTGGCAGTGTGCCCGAGGGCGAGGCCGGTGATTGGGGAGTTTGAGCGCGTGCACTGTTGGAATCTCGGGCAAAGAAATTGAGCATTAGAATCTTGAGCATTAGAATCTTGAGCATTAAAATCCTGAGCATTGAGATCTAGAGCATTGAGATCTAGAGCATTAAGTGCTTTGGGTTAAAATCTCGAGCATTGAAGCGCGAGCATTGGATTGAGAATCGAACATTGGAATTCTGTGCTTTTCGCGCTATGGCCCAACTTTCGCACCAGCCCTAGACACCACTTCTTCATTTATCCAGGGCATATTCAAGGGATACTGCGAGTGCACTCAATGCACAGGGAATACGAGCCTCTCGAATCATGCCCGTTTGTCTTGTACCACTGTGTGATTAACCGGCGCTTCTTGTGCTCCACCCGGTCGATGATGTATTGTACACGCACTAATCAATGCAGTGGCTTTTGTTTCTCGAGGAGCGTCCTGGATCGGACTCGTATACAATGGGCAAGAAATTATGCAATTCATGCCGTTTAAGTTTCACGCTCCATAGTGCACTTTACAATAGACGGCTTGTTGTTGTTTCGTCGATTACAGACTATGCTACGTCGCGAGGTGTACGGGGGTGTTCTTGGGCCAGATTGACGTTTGGACCCCTGCATCAGTAATTTTCGATGCTCCCTCAAGAGAATTTTGTTAAAGCAGACGGTGCGTGTGCCGATGCAGGTCTCCATTTCCGCGTGCCCCTTGGGCCACGCCAAAGTTGCGCCCGCACAGATGGCCCCGATCACGTGGCTCCGGTTCCCGCCATGTATGTGGGTCCAGTGTCGTCAAAGGAGAAACCAAATGCTTGATGGACTCCGCCTCCCACACTGTAGACCCTCGCGTGTGATAGGGTGCCTGCATTCCCGGTTTTTAGGCTCACCTCACCTACGCCCAGGGATTGTCTGGACTCTTCACAATGGCTCGTAAAAGTCAATTGATGCATTTGGAAATTTTGCCATCACAGCGCATGTAGCATGCAATATGTGGCATTCAGCACGTTTGTGAGCGTATGCGGTCCCCAATGTCTATCCTTGCCCAAATAGGTATTACTAATCATTGCTTCAAGCAACGGTCTAGGCATGCGATATCCATACGTGGTGGTTGCGGCAAGTGGCCATTGCGACTTTATTTTAGTAAAATTGGGTGCGGCTTTTCCCAAAAGGTAATTTTTCGCGCCCGCGGCCAGCTGTCTCTGCTGCGACGATGTCTGACTTGAGCACGAAAATCAACGTTCTTCGGGTTTTCTTTCCGTCTCGGGTCTGCGCTTTTATCCACTTTGTTGCCTCCCCAGGCAAGCTGTGCTTCTCTAAGTAGACGGAAAAAACTCCGCTTTCTTCTAGCTATAAGGGCATATAATTTTGATAAAATATTATGGCTTTATTGGGCTGCTCCAACCTATTTCCTTCTCCCAGGGCTGAAGCTCACGTGCGTATCGTGCGTCTTTAGCTTTCTTGGTTTGCATCTGCAACATCGTACTCATTTAAAGGCGGGCTAATCCCCCTGTGGCGTATTATTCTTTCATCTTCACCATGTTGCCAACCCCAGCTCTCGAGGAGACAAACGATGTAAGCGATCAATCGCTGGATATACAAGAAATCAAGGGCCCTGAACGTCAAGAAGCAAACTCCGATATACTTGACCAGCTCGAAACCCTCTCAAGACGACTCTCCACCCGAAGGTCCTTCAACGAGCATGACCTTACCATTAACCCCGACGATTTTGATTTGGGAAGACTTCTCAAGAGCTTCCGCAATCGTGCGGAGGAAGAGGGCATCAAATTCAGGAGCTTGGGTGTGTCCTTTGAAGGCTTGTCTGTATTCGGAAAGGACCAAACATACACATACTTGCCTACGATGTCCGACATCTTGAAGGGTCCCTATGGTGGAATCCAAAGCGCAAGAGAGGCCAAGGCACTTCCAAACCGTGCCATCTTAGACAACTTCCATGGGCTTGTCAGGAGCGGCGAGATGCTTTTAGTCTTGGGAAGGCCAGGTTCAGGGTGCTCCACCTTTCTTCGGGCAGTTAGTGGAACCGACACCGCCATGTACACAGGTTTTGAAGGTGACCTCAATTACGACGGCGTCTCGCGTGACGAGATTTTGAAGACCTTTTCGTCCGACTTGGTGTACAACCCTGAATTGGACGTTCATCTTCCTCATTTGACCGTCAAACAAACCCTTGACTTTGCTATCGCTTGCAAGACTCCCCGTGTCAGAATCAATGGACACTCACCTCAGCAACATATCGATTTTAATAGAGACATGTTGGCCACTGTGTTTGGTTTGAGGCACACATACAACACGAAAGTTGGTAACGATTACATAAGAGGTGTTTCCGGCGGTGAGAGAAAAAGAGTTTCCATTGCTGAAGCCATGGCTTGCGAGGGAAGTTTGTACTGCTGGGATAATGCTACGAGAGGTCTTGATGCGTCCACTGCATTGGAATACGCTAGAGCTATTCGTTTGTCTACGAACCTCATGAGAAAGACTTCCTTCGTGACTATTTATCAAGCGGGAGAGAATGTTTACGAAACTTTCGACAAAGTAACTGTTTTGTATTCTGGCAAACAGGTGTACTTCGGTCCTATCGAAAAGGCAAAGGCATACTTCGAAAAGATGGGTTTTCGGTGCCCACCAAGACAAACCACGGCAGAATTTTTGACTTCAGTTACTGATCCTGCTGGCAGAATTCCTTTTGAAGGTATGGAAGACAAGGTTCCACAAACAGCTGAAGACTTCAAAACGTATTGGGAAAACTCGACGGAATTTTCCGAGCTTCAAAACGAAATTGCTGCTTACAAGCAAAGCTTCACTGAAGACCAAACCAAAGACCATCTTATTGAATCCATCAAACAGCAAAAGCAAGCGCTTCAAAGGGTGCAATCTAAGTACACCGTCAACTTCTACCGTCAATTGATGCTCTGTTTCAAGAGGTCTGTTAACAACATTGTCAATGACAGATCCTACACTATCATTCAAGTTTTAGCAGCTGTTCTGCAGGCCTTAATTGCCGGTTCTATGTACTACAATACTCCAGATTCAGTGAGTGGGGCATTTTCAAGAGGTGGTGTGGTTTTCTTTGCACTCTTGTACATGTCATTGAGTGGATTAGCCGAAGTTTCCAATACTTTTGAGGCCAGACCTATTTTGATGAAGCAGCGGAATTATAACCTCTTCCATCCTTCTGCTTATGCCCTCGCTGATTGCATGACTGTGATACCCATTGCTTTCCTCACTAATATTTTTTTCTGCATCATTATCTACTTCTTGGCGAACTTGGCCAGTGATGCCGGTAAATTTTTCACCTTTTTTCTCTTTTCCTTCTTGGTTACATTGTCAATGAATTTCCTATTCAAGGCTGTCGCTTCGTGGAATAAGTCTATTGCTGGAGCCAATGCAATTTCAGGTGTGTTTATTTTGGCCTCATTGATGTACTCCTCTTACATGATTCAAAGGCCATCCATGCATCCTTGGTTTAAGTGGATCTCTTACATCAACCCTATCCTCTACTGCTTTGAAGCAATGCTCACCACTGAGTTCCACGGAAGAAAAATGCCTTGCGATCCGAATAGGTTGACCCCAAATGGACCAGGATATGGTTCTGAAAATGCTGTTTGTGCTTTTGTTGGTTCGGTCAAAGGCCAGTCTTGGGTCGACGGAGACCGCTACCTCAAGTTATCCTATGAGTACTCCTTCAGTCATGTTTGGAGAAACTTTGGCATCACAATTGGATTTTTGTTGTTCTTTATGGCTGTAAACGCCATTGGAAGCGAGGTTGTTCGCCCAGTTGAGGGTGGTATTGATCGTCTTTTCTTCTTGAGAGGAAAAAAAAATAATCACATCGTCATGCCTCACGAGGCAACTAGCGCTGATGAGGAAGCAGGGCCAGTTGTCAACAAAGAGTCCGAAGTTCCTTCTGAAAATGTATCAGAGGTTCTTGAGGATTTAAGAGTCGAAGACAAATTTGTTTGGAAAGACGTTGATTATGTTATTCCCTACGATGGTGCCGAGAGGAAGCTTTTGGATTCTGTTTATGGATACTGCTTGCCCGGTCAATTGACTGCTTTGATGGGTGAGTCTGGCGCAGGCAAAACAACTTTGTTGAATACATTGGCCCAAAGAATCAATATGGGTGTTGTTACTGGCGACATGTTGGTTAATGGAAAACCATTGGATGCCACGTTCATTCGCCGAACTGGTTACGTTCAGCAGCAAGATATTCATGCTCCAGAAGCTACTGTTAGGGAAGCACTCACTTTCGCTGCTAGATTGAGAAGACCAGAGTCTGTTCCAGACCACGAGAAGTTGGAATATGTTGAAAAAATCATCAAGGTCTTGAATATGGAGGAGTACTCTGAAGCCATTGTTGGTAAACCTGGGTCTGGTCTCAACGTTGAGCAGCGTAAGAAGTTGACTATTGGAATCGAATTGGTCGCAAAACCTTCCCTTTTGCTATTCTTGGATGAGCCCACTTCGGGATTGGACTCCCAATCTGCGTGGGCTATTGTTCAATTACTCAAGGATTTGGCCAATGCTGGACAAGCCATCTTGTGCACTATCCATCAACCCTCTTCTACATTGTTTGAGCAATTTGATCGTTTGCTACTCTTGAAAAAAGGTGGACAGACCGTTTATTTTGGAGACATTGGGGAAAACTCGACCCAAATCATCAACTACTTCGAAAGGAATGGCGGAAGAGCGTGTGATAGTTCCGAAAATCCAGCTGAGTACATTCTCGATGTCATTGGGGCTGGTGCCACAGCTAAGACTAACGTTGACTGGTTCCAGGCTTGGCAGAATTCCCAAGAGAAGGCAGACGCATTGGCCAAAATTGACGAGATCATCACGGAGGGAAAAAGCCGCCAGCAAAATCCACATGAAAATAATCACGATACCAGCGAGCTTCACAATAAGTACGCAAGCAGCGCCTTAACCCAATTGCGCATTGTCACATGGAGAACAGCCCTTGCATTCTGGAGGAACCCAGAGTACATTATGGCCAAGTTCATGTTGATGATCATCAACGGTTTATTTATCGGCTTCACATTTTTCGGTTTAAAGCACACAAATGCGGGAATGCAGAACGGCATGTTTTGTGCTTTCTTATCTGTGGTTGTCTCTGCTCCATTAATCAACCAGATCCAGGCCCAATGTTTGCAGATGAGAGAAAACTTCGAGGGTAGAGAAAAAGTTTCGAACACCTACAGTTGGTGGGTCATGGTGGTGTCGCAGTTCATCAACGAGATCCCTTATACCATAATCGGCGGCACATTGTTCTTCGTGTCGTTGTACTTCCCTACCCAGGCAGATACTTCGGGCCCTCACGCGGGTGTGTTCTATCTCACGTACGGCATCTTCTTGCAATTGTTCAACATTTCCTTTGCACTTATGTTGGCCTACTTTGCGCCAAATGTCCAGTCCGCTGCAGTCTTTGTGTCGTTTTTCTACGCTTTTGTTGTCCTGTTTTCCGGAGTGGTGCAGCCCGTTGCTCTTATGCCTGGATTCTGGACCTTCATGTATAAGCTCAGTCCTTATACTTACATAATCCAGAACTTGGTGGGTTCCATCCTTCATCAAAGGCCAGTGAGCTGTTCCGCCAAGGAGTTTTCGTTCTTCGATCCACCAAGCGGCCAAACCTGCGGAGAGTACATGAAAGATTTCATTGCTAGGACCCACGGCTACTTGCAAGACCCACAGGCTACTACCAATTGCGGCTACTGTCTGTACACTGTTGCAGACCAGTACCTCTTGACTGTGGGTATCAAGTACAAGTATGTGTGGAGAAACGTCGGCTTTTTCTGTGCTTACGTGGTCTTCAACATGGTTGCGTGCATGCTTCTTTATAGGTTTATCCGCTTGAGTAACTTCAAGTTCAGTCTGTTGCTCGCCAAGTTCAAGAAGAACTAGTTTCGAAGAAACGAGCCAGCGGTATAATAATAATATGTGTTTATAATTCAACAGTCTTTGAATCTGGCTATTAATGCGAAGTATTATCGTATCTCAACGGTCCATACAAAAGGTGCACTGCGAATGAGGTCAATTTGGAATGTCCTTCTAATTGCATGCCCCACCAGAGTGAAGGAGATCTAGGAAATCAAGAGGGTGAAGGAGTTGCGATCTATGCAACGGTGTGAATTTTCGAAGTTTTTTCATGCTTTTCGAATTTTCACGTTGCTTTGAAATTTGTACACTGGACGCCTTTTGGCTGAGAAGCTGCGAAAAGTACGTAAAAGACTGCGCGAAATTGGAACCTCATTAACAAACTTCCCTTTTTATCGACCTAGACTGTGGTACAAGTATCAGGGCTATCCATGTCTAGAAAAAGTCCAGAAAAAGTCCAGAAAGTGCCCTGGGAATACGAACCCCATGATTCTAGAATTGCCCACCTTTATCAGGTGTTGGCGGAAAATACAGGCCTGCTTAAGGATGCCCAGCCAAATCTCGTCAAGAAGTTATCATGTTAAAAGATTTGGGTAAGGAGTAATTGCAGGCTAGAGCCCGGCCGTGCTTCGTGTTAGGAATCTGCGACAGCACTTGTACGAAGTGAATTCTTCGATTTACAGCGGAAAACAATTAAACATACCTGCTTGTTTCTTTGGTAAGGTCGGGTGCTAAGGAAATATGATTTTGTTGATTATATTAAGAAAAATTCCTGCAAGAAGGAAGTCAGTCGAATATCCAGGTGGCTTGATCGCATACCGGTACAACGCAACCATATGTCAGAATCCTTATGCGTACTAGTACTTAGGCCAGTAAGCGTCAGTGCTCTGATTGAAGACATCATTCCGGAAAAAATGAGCCAACGTGCCATTTTGTTCTGATAGCTATGATGCATAGGAACTGACCCGCCAGTGAGTCGATATGGTTATCAAGAGTCTATGTTTGAACGGGGAATCTAGTACTGGAAGAATGTTGAATTCCCCCTCGTGATGATCTGTTGTTATATCCTTCTGACCACCCATACTTCCATTAATTTTCTAATATGGCTCCTATTGCAGACGTACGGCCCACTCCCCTTGTTGCCCGCTTCTTGTTCTCCTACTCATTTCCCATGTCACATTGGTGCATGCATACTGTGTCTTCCGTGCCAAATAATTGTCTACGTTTGAGTAACCCAACGCTAGTTCCTATTTTAGACTAGCATAGCTCGCCCGTTACACTGAAATTGGCTTGCAAGAAATGATTCCTAGGCTCATTTGATTCAAGGAGTGTGAAAGATCATAAACACAATTAAAAGACTCAATAGGGAATACGAGGCAAAAAGAATTACACGAATGATGCGGTATTAACTGCTCCCTCCAGAACCTCCGTCTCTTTCGATATTATCTGCCCAAAGCTGCACAAGGTCTTTAGTCATCACCTCCTTTTCACGAAGACTCTGGCACTTTCCAGACAAGGCATTCATAGTCAAACCGTGTTTGATTCTGTATTCATCCATGGTTTTGCCGAGCTGTGACCTGGTGGCGCCTGGAAAAGTCTCTGATAGATTCAGATGCGAATCGATATAGTTGATGATTGCCTTCCTTCTTTTATAAGTAGAGGAAGCTCCTCTCCATGAGTAGCCATAAAGCTCATCTCTTTTCTCCACTGACGGGATCCCTGGTTTCAGCACATACCACTCATCAAGCAACTTCATCACGCTAGTCGAGTCAGACCGCAATTTGAGAGATGGAACTGCCTTTTGAAGGACTGAAGTACCTGCGTGTGCTGCTTGGGATCCATCCAATACTGCTTTTAAAGAGGGAATGACTCTTGCTGCAGCTTCAGGATTACCAACACCAAAGCCTTCAAATTGCCCAGTATTCTGAGTAATCACAGGGCTGATGAATTTGGCATTGGGTCCAGCTACCTTATCACATACAACCGACGACATGTGAACACTTTGAAGCACACTATCGTTTAATTGAGTAAGTTTCTCGATGGTAGAATCAAAACCCTCGTGGAATCTCTCTTCAAGCAGGTTCATAGACTTTTCCATGTGAGTCATACTCTTTTCCAAGGAAGAAAGTCTCTTTTCTTTTGATTCCAAGGTAGATTTGAAGGAATAATCCTTGGCATCTTCGTTCAAGTACCTATCTGTGATCACATCCCATAACTGGTCGCCTATAGAAGCCTTGATTTCTTCTATGATCTTTCCCTCTCTTCTTTCGAGAACGCGGAGTAAAACGTCCTCCCGAGCTTGTTTCACTTCATCAAACTCTTTGACAATGATGCTATGAAGCTTCTTTATAGCAAACTTCATCAGGTCAACTTTTTCCAGAAATGAAGGCGCCAAAATGTCTGCCACGGTTCTTTTTTCTTGAATATTATCACAAAGCCCTAACTCCTCTTCCGCTGTGATCACTTTCTCCTTGAATCTGAGAAACTCCTCATCTTTGGTGATGGGATGTTGTGCAAAGATACTGTCAGGCGCCCGGTCAACTAATCTTGTCAAATCCTGAATGATTATCCTCCTGAACTTCACCAACATCAGTAAGAACTTCGCAGCGGCGGTGTCCCG
>NLAK01000086.1:41845-63584 GCA_002370295.1 Metschnikowia bowlesiae | reverse complement strand
AGACACAGTCAGCCCAGTCGCAATCAAGGAACGACCATGGAGCAAGGAGACATCGTCAGCCCAGTCGCAATCAAGGAACGACCATGGAGCAAGGAGACACAGTCAGCCCAGTCGCAATCAAGGAACGACCATGGAGCAAGAAGCCGCGGAAGGTATCAAGTCAGCTCAGCCAGAGCCAAGCCTGCAGTCCGGCTCAGCCAGTATCGAATGCTCAGAATAAGGCCGATTCTCCGCAAATGGAGCCAACGCGTCTTGTATGATACAAAGTTACATGACCCTGTATATCTAATATACTGAAACATAGGCTAAATCAACACGATGCGCGGTTAGACTCATAATTACCTCTGACCCTATTAGCGCATGAGTAGGTACCACCACCAACTACTCGGCTTGCACAAGCTGCCCAATCATTGCTCGGAGGTGTTGCTAAGTAAAATTACATGTCGCTGTATATTTATGACACTAAGCATATGCTGAATATAAACAAACCCCACAAGAGGTGGAGTCCTTCCCGTTCTGTTTTTGAAGGGGCCGCCGGTGCGGCCTAACGAACGCAATTCAAGTCGGGCTCGGATGCCCTTTGGTAATATTGGCCTGGTAGGATTACAACTCTCGATAGACGTCACGAGCTACGGCGTTCTATAACTATTAATCCCTCGCTTCTAAAATCTTCAAAGAATCCACTTTCCCAGAGATCTGGATGTACTTCAGAACCTATCAGTATGATACATAATCTTTGTGAAGCGTCTGACAGAAAAAAAGTTCCAGTAACGTCAATTTCGTCTACTTTTTAATTTAAGAGTAGTAGAGTTGTTTGCATTGCGGTGTAAAGATAGAGTGAATAGCCTCTCCTCTGCGAAAGGATATAAGTCCATTAAGAAAGGAGGCGTCTAGCTAGATTTAAAAATTTATATAGTCACCATTTGGACATGAAAGATGAGGGTGGGGATTTGAAAAGAGTATGTGAGTAAAATCCCTTGAAGTGATGTGAGCTGGATTATTACTAGTGTTAAATTCTTTGGTTGTTAACGTCAAGTACTCAATAGAAGATGGATTCGTGGGTAATCGCTAAAACAAGGGGAATCGTCCAACTTATATAGACAAAAACTGGTCTGCCCCATGGGGCCTCACTCCGAGGAGAGGGGTCTAAAGGCACCACCTTCAGTCAGCATGAGGGCACGATGGCGCCATCTTGGTTTGAAATGAAGTGTTGGGACTTGGCCAGACGTCTTAATTGCCGAAAAAATCCCCAAATTTTGCTATTTTTGGGGCGGAGTGGTGTCAGAGGCGGGATTGTTCCTGTATCACAGAATTCCACGACTTTGCATTTCGAGTGGAAATCACGGCGCAGCACCTGATAGGTTGCAACTGGTGCCGCCTCGTCTAAGCCTCGGAGATAGGTGGTCAGGACTGGGCACTCCTCCCTCCAGGTGGTTCGAGGGTGGTTTCCCCTTGTATACGTCGTAGATTAATTGTGTATCCATGTGTGGCACGACCTATAGTGGATCTAACAAGTAGATCATAAGTGTAACTAATTAAAGGGTAAAAGAGGTATTAAAGGCTAGGTTCTAAAAAAAGTCAGTCTAGGGAGAGTGTTACTGAACGTAGAAGGTTAATTCTAGGATTGTAATACTAAAAGTCAGTGCAGAAAGGGGCGAAAGCTTGAGTAGTATCTTGTATTTCAGCCATCGTTTTTAGACCCACTTACCTTCATCTTAGTGTACGCAAATCGCTGATTTTCGTCAGAAATTAATAGTTTGTTTTATATCTACCCCATCATCTTTGTTTAGGCATCAGTGTTTTCAAGACCAGCTATCACGCACAATTCCATTTTACTCTTTTCTGGAGCGTCAACTATAGAACTCAAGTCTGCATTGCGAAGAGCTTTCAAAATTTCTGAATCTAGGGTTAGTTTCATGTATACGCTGTCCGAAGCACTATTTACCTCTCAATCTTTGCATAAGTAGTATAATCTGTATCTGCACGGGTTAGTATCTGGTTATGTAGTACATCAGATGAGATGCACTTGAATTACAGCTCACCTACCACTACTTACTTCCAATATTCCTGACATACTACCGAAACTGATACTTTGTATAGAAATACCGCTTGGGTTGAGTATACAGGAAAATCATCGTTTGCTACACTGCAAGGTGTGAATCGCGATCTAAATCAAGAAGGAAGGATGAGATCAAATGTTATAGTGTAAATTTTCAAAAAATAATTTGATAAAAACGTTGAAGATAAATAGCGGTTTAACATGGTACTGAGCAGCGCCGAGTATTCATCCCTTTTGAAGATGATACTATGGTATTATCAAATGCAATCATAGGAAACACAATCAACCATAAGAGATCAGAGTCTTGTAATTTGCATCACCATTAACTATAAGCTTCTAAATAATTAAGCAGGCCAAGGATGAATCAAAAACCACCCATAATGAGGAAAATTCCACGTTTCTGACCGACTGGTTTCATTCCCTTTATCATCTACTTTATTAGGTTTTGGAAAAGACATTGCCGTCGTGATTGCCATTTCAGTGCTCGCGCCTCTCAAGCAGCAAAGATATCTTGCAACCTTTGCACGTGCTCAGCCAACACATTGCGTCTTTCATGGACCATTGATACTTGTACTGAGCCATAAGGTCTCGGTTCAGAAGCTCTAGGCACCTCGAGAAGGTGTCAGACATTGTTGTACATTCAGTGGAAGAAAATGGACAGGGGCAGCATATTCAGAATACCAGATGCCCATCAGCGAGTGAATTATAAATACCATTAAGCCAGAATTGAGCCGTTTCAGTCTCTCCATCTTTGGGCTGATAATCTCCAGGATAAGCGAGCTTGGGAAATGAGCCTCACAGTCCTCCGTTTTCGGATCATAGTGACAGGTAAAACCATCGCATTGACATGAGCTCAACTTTGTCGGCGGCTGTGAATGTAATGTAGCAAGAAGGCTAGCGTCAAGTGTGAGGTCAAAATACCCACTGATTAGGCTGGAAGTAAATTTTAGTAGTTCCAATTTCGTTTCCGCAGTTTCTGTTGGAGCATTTTCTATTTCAGCAGTTTTAGCATTCTTAAAAATAGCTTTTTCAGTTTCAGCATCTTTAGTTTGAAAGCATTCACTTTCGTTCCAGCAGCTTTAGTCCCGGCAGTTCAGTGCTCCTTGGCTGCCAACACGGTCACACAAGGACAAATCCAGCGCGGCAGTCTTGTCCTTGTCAGCTTTGTTGCATCGTCAGATCCTGCAGCGACAGTCCCCGAAGATCAACCGCACCGGGAATCCGGAAAAATAAAGAAATAGTCCGCAGCTTCTTCTTGGCTTGCAGCAGCATGGCCAGCTACGTCCACACTGGAATGGCGGTGGCTAGCATGGACCGGGCGCACGTGACTGCGCGTTGCACCCACCGCCGCTGCAACCTCCGGGCCCAGCTCGCGCGGTGCGGTCAAGCGGTCAGGCTCGCGCGGTGCGGTCAAGCGGTCAGGCTCGCGCGGCGTGGTCAAGTAGCGGTCAATGTCTCGTTTGATAGCAAAGCGGTGGTAGTGGCGAAAAACCTCCATGAGCGATGCAGGCCTCGTTTCCAATAGGAATTCCCGGAGCTCGTCGTCCGCAAGCCCACAGATGAAGTAAAACGCCCACTGGTAGTCGGTGAGCACGTAGCCCGGGGGCCGCTCATGCAGGAACTGGATGAAGCCGAAGAAATACCCCAAAAAGTCCTCCTTCTGGCACAGAGTGGCCACGCGCACGTGGTAGTCGTAATGGGCATCGCCGGGGCTCAGAGGGATAGGCCCGTGCACGTGGCCTTTCCTGGCGCAACCTGAACTTTGCTGGTCCTTGCCCACGTCGTCTAAGGATGCATCTGAGGATGCGTGGCCCAGAAAAGCGTTGCCCAAGGATGCATTGCCCAGGGAAGCACCTGCCTCCCACTGCTTCATTTGCACATGGGCGTGCTGTGTTTTCTCCAGCGTGATCAGATCTGCGCCCAGCCCCCTGGTATTGTCACTGGAGCTGGGCCCTGCACGGAGATCGAGTATGAGGTCGGCCGTGTCGATGGTCAATCCGGATAATATGCCCAATGCCATGAGGTGGTTTTCAGGCTCAAATATATCGTCCTGTCTGCCACCTTGCGGGGTGCTGGGGCGTACACCGAAGGCGGGAGCTTCTGCCGCCACTCCTCCTGTGGCCTCTCGTGCGGTGGTGGCCGGAGGGGTGTAGGTAAAGGAGAAAGGAGACCCTGGCAGTGACATGTAGGATAATACAAGTGGCGGGGGAAAAGTGGTGGCGAAAACTAGGTGGGCTTGGTGAACTGGGTTTGCAAGCGAGGGTCGTTCGGGGCAATTTGTTAGGCTAGCTGGTTATGAGTAGTAACAAGGATCGAAGGAAAATCCTGCCATGCCACCAGTAGTGTTTGTGCGGACTGAAAACTATTTTGTACTTGAAAGTGGCTGACATGTAATTTACACAATAGAAATAATATGCAGTTTTTGCGTTCACGAAGTGCTTCACTAGCTCAGTTGGCAGAGCGTCAGTCTCATAACAGTGTTGTGCTATCTGAAGGTCGACAGTTCGAACCTGCCGTGGAGCATTTTTTGCCCTTTTCTGATTTTTTTTTTTCCAACTGGTCCAACAACCCTGCCAGCCAACAAGACAACTATTCCTGCCACCAGGAAGACGGCTGTTCTTGCCGGAGGTTGGCTTATTCACTCATCTGAGCGACACGGTTGATCCCGACGCTCCGCTAGCCATGGACCCAGGTCTTAGTTGTCAGGTCGGTGACTAAACGCATAACCTGCACATAATGGCGCATATGCGATTGCACGGTTTGGGCGTGTGTGGGCGCGCACCCCCGTCGGGTATAAATGCCCAATGCCCATCGAAATTATTTCTTCCCAATTGTCTCAACCCTCCGACCATGGCCCAGCTCCTGTCCCAAGGCAACAACGCCATTATATATTTGACTTATGCCTTCCTCTTGTTCACAGGGATTTTCCTAGCATGGAGGTTTGCCAACAAAGATAACTTTCTTTCGTCCAATGGCACTCAGAGAGGCATTCCCTTGGCCATCAACTTCATCGCTTCCGGTATGTATTTCTTTCCTTGATACCTGTGACGGTATTACATTATGCGACTTGCCAGCGGGTGCAGAGCCTTTTCTTTTTGAATTGGCAATGCTGAGACACACCGTTCGGACTCGATCAAGCTAGTACTTGCGTGAGGAGGCCAGTTGCAAAGTAAACGAAACGAACACGCTCACCATGACGTGTATGAGGTTTGATCCTTCCGCCAAGCTTGTGGAGCCCAGGCGTTGTTTCGAGTTCCAAGCATCTGCCTATATGCCAGGCGCTGTGCATCAGTGTTTAGACATTTTGGGCCAGCACTCAGTCGGTCCGAATTTGTCCTCTGCCCGCGTTGATCTGCGTCGGTCTGCATCTGACTGCATGTGTCTGTATGCAATAGTCTTCGAGATGCCCCTTTCTTTACCGACTGTCCGGGCCCGGTAAGGGTTTCCACTTTTGAAACCAATATCCAATAGCTCGGCCAATCCCGATGACTGAGCTATTTGGGCTGACGTTTTTTGGAGCCTTTAACGGATGGACCGCAGAGCACCACACGCCCGGAACGTCTAATCTGAAGGCAAATGCATCCACGGATATTTCCTCCAAAGCTGGAACATCGCTAATCGCCCGTCTCGCTCTTCGACCTTTGCGTGCTTTTCACTCAGCGAATTAGTATGCTCAGTATGGGGCGAGCCGTACCACTCAGGCAAGGAATACTAACTTTAGCCATGGGATGCGGGATTCTCACCACCTATTCCCAAATTGCCAACACTGCAGGACTTCACGGGCTTCTAGTGTATACGCTCTCGGGATCACTTCCGATCCTCGGGTTCGCCGCCGTAGGCCCCCTCATCCGGAAAAAGTGTCCACATGGGTTTATCTTGACCGAATGGGTGCGAGAGCGCTTTGGAGTGGTCACGGCTCTCTACCTCTCATTCTTCACGTGCCTCACCATGTTCTTGTTCATGATTGGTGAGCTATCTGCGTTGCGGGGCGCTATCGAGACCTTAACCGGGCTTGATGCTCTTGGCGCAGTGATTGTCGAGTGTGTAGTCACCACAATCTACACACTGCTTGGGGGGTTCAGAGTCAGCTTCATCACCGACAATTTTCAGGGGGTGCTTGTGATTGTTCTCGTCGTTATTGCAGCGGCGGGGATGGGGTCCCAAATCAAGATTGACAAGGCCAACGTTGAACCATCTCAGCTTCTTCACGCTAACAAGCTTGGCTGGCAATTGCTTTACATCTTGCCGGTGGCCATCACCACCAACGACTGTTTTATGGCGGGATTCTGGTTGCGTACTTTTGCCAGCAAGTCCAACAAGGACCTTTGGATCGGGTGCTCCATTGCCTCTTTCGTCACGTTTATCATTTGCACGCTCGTTGGCTGTACGGGATTCTTGGCCGTGTGGGCAGGCAAGTTGGAGGTCGCAGATGAAAATGGCTATAATGCGTTTTACATCTTGCTATCCGAGATGCCCCGTTGGGTCGTGGCGTTTGTGCTTTTGTTTGTCATTGCCTTGTCGACATGCACGTTTGACTCCTTACAGAGCGCCATGGTGTCGACCATTTCCAACGACGTGTTCAGAAACAAACTCAAGATGATCTATGTGCGAGGGTTAGTTGTGATTGTGATGATTCCGACAATCGTTTTAGCGATCAAGGTTGCTGACAATATCTTGCAAATCTACTTGATTGCCGATTTGGTATCTGCCGCCATTATCCCCTCAATTCTCCTAGGCCTTAAGGACTCGTGGTTCTGGTTCGTCAAGGGTGTGGATGTCATGGTAGGCGGGCTTGGAGCCTTGCTTGCAGTGTTTGTATTTGGCACCGTGTACTATGGGTCGGCGAGGGAGGGAGGCAAGCTTCTTCTCGTGTGGAACGGGCTTTACAACCTGGCAGACTGGGGTCCTTTTGGTGCGTTTGTCATCACGCCGGTGGGAGGGGTGTTGTTCTCATTAATGTTTGCTGGATTGAGGATTGGCCTGGAGTACTTGTATGCCAAGGCAAGGGGTCTCGAATTCACTGCTCTAGACAAACGCGACATTGTGGTCCATGACTATGATGCTGAGGACTATGGATCTGTGGATGACAGTCTGAAGAAGTTGCGGGACGAATGAGTAGAGGGGAGAGGTTTGACCGAACTTCACTAGCGCCAATGTTGAGCACGCGATGGCCAAGGGTGACCTTAGATGACGTGTGGGCAGTACTTACGGCAAAATACAGTGTTGCGCGAGCAAGCCTTTATAGGCGAGCATTGGGTACAAAAGGAGCCAGCGCAAACGCCTGCGTCGCGTATAAAAGCAACCTGATTCCTCCAGCTGTGTACGCCACCCATATTTCAATAATAACTAGCAATGCTTGATATGTAGCTGCGAAGAAAAGAAATCATTTTCTGACCCTTAGCTGGCCCAGTTCCTGGTCTATATCCTGGGCCGAGTCAACTGAGCTTGGCGAACCGCTGGACGTGAACCATGGCTTACGGCGCTTCATGCACCGCCCCTCAAGTCAAATGTGCAACTGAATTTGGACTTCTTAGACCAATTGACTTTATGGCGAAAATCCAATAGTATGACGCTGAAAAGGGCCTCAGAAAACTGAAACCGGTGCCTCTATGTGGACTTTTCGAGGTGGAAGAACATGGCAATTGATATGCTGCGGGTTGCTTTGGCTATGTTATGCAGCAACCATCTGGATTTGTCCGCCATTTGCTTTTGGGTAAACACTTTTCATTGTGAGTGGGTGCCCAAGATCACAAAAGGGTTTGGCGAGCCTCTGATAGCCAAATTCTTCCAGCGCACTGACCCCATTGAAAGGAACAGAGAAACGCCTGGCTGGCGCACGATTGGAAATTTCTGATCGTTACCCTTTTCGAAGCGATGTTGCAACCCCTTGTGAATTGACCTAGCATGTAACTGCCGGCGCTCATGGGGCCACTGCTCTGCGCGTGGTCTGGTGCGAAATTCCGACAGTGATGACAATGTTACTCAGCTGTTCTATTCACTCTGATAGTGACGGCGATATTATGCAAGTGTTCTATTCACTCTTCGCAAGTCAGTTGGACTTACCAATTTTTCGGGGCCTGGGCTCTTGTTTGCGACTTCAGCAACATCGTCTCTTAAGGAGACGTAAGCCTGCCATGAATAGCAAGACCTCCGCTACCGGATTCAGATACATTACAGCTAACACAGATACTTTCAAGTGACTAAAGTTGCTCTCCATACTGCTCGGAAGAGTCCCTACTAATCCAGCCGTTCAGAATGCTCAAACATCATCAGTTGATCGTTCCTGAAAAAGATCCGAACAGCTGAGAAGCCGTTAGAAGCAAAGTCCGGTGTACAGGTAGGTTATGACCTGAAGGCACGTTTATTCTAATAATCGCATGGCTTGTACGACACCGGGCAGGACAAGAGAATAGAGACACTTCGAAACTCCACCAGCATAATCGTTTCCACTTCCAAGTATACAGACTATTAGTCTCGTGCCATAAATATTCCAATACTCATGTCAGACCCACGGCAGGGAGTGCGCTACCATGGGTGCAAAATATGGGTGCAAAGTGTCCAGTTACCCGGCATGACCCGAGGTCCCCACCCGGCTAAGTTCTCTTCGGGTGTTATATAAGACACACGATTTGCAGCATATTGGAAACAACCGCGTGTCTTTAGACCTCTCGGTAAGCCCGATGGTTACTGTTTCGTGAGTCAAGGTGCCATATGGCCTAGCGGGTTGGCCAGCGCCTGTATACAGGTCCGGATGACTCCGTTTATTTACGAAGCGCATGCATCTTCCCACGCACTAGTATCAGATTCTAGAGTCTGGTGCTGAGCCGTGGTTTTTTGATGAGCCTAAGGGAAAGGGAATCATTTGGGTTACATACAACGGAAAATTGCGGCTCTGTGGGCCCTATTGCGTCATACGGTCCAAAAGGGCGTTACTCTGTGGCCACCTGCAACGCTTCATCGCAGGTCCACTTTCGCACCCATGGTTGGCGCACTACCCATGCTGCCATCACCAACTTAGGGTCTATTACATAGGATTATCATAGTTGGCTGAAACACCAAGCCATTAACGGAAAGGCCGGTATTTACCGCTTGTAAGTACTGGCCTATGATTACATTATAGCATTTCCGGGTTCTGTAGGACGTAAGGACTATGAGAAAGGGCGTATTCTTTGATGATCCGTCCGAGGCATCCGGAGTTGTATCGAAGGGCCGACCACAACTGCACCACCGTATTCGGGGCGTTATCGTCAGACAAAGGCTAATCGGGCAAGAGAGGAAGGGAAGCAGAAAGGGTCAGACGTGCGTAGAGGCAGGGCCCGATGTTCTTCCGCGGCTCGCCGTGCATTGCTGGTCAATTGAACACCTATGAGTAGCACACTACCCATGGAAAGTCTAACAGCCAGAATAAGTCCCCTCTGGTTATAATTGACAGGCTTAAAAGATGAAGTATATGCCCGTCTCCGGCGGAAGGCAGGGTTATCAGGAATCGCTGCCCTAGCCTCAAGTAGCATCATGTATATGATATCCACCGGCAACGAGTTCGTGAAGAAGTTCAAGGTTCAAGGAGTAGTTCGAGAAGAGCCAAGAAGTGTGGAGAGAGGAATTTGTGTAGCCACGCCCACATGTTTCCAGGCCTGGACATATCTTTGTCTTTCTCAACGCTTCTTGTGGACCTTCCTGCTCAACGTTCCCCTGGTTCCAGACTCATTCAGCCACCAGTAACTCCCCACATGAAGTGCGAGGACCAACGAGAATTCACCTAAAATGACACTTCTTTGTAGCCCACACTCTGAAGGTTCCCTTCATTTTCATTTTGTCAATGCCATGAAATTGCATGATGAATTCAATGCCAAGTAAAGGACTAGTGGAAAAAAGCAATGAACATGAATAATTTCATGTTACTCAGCGTGCGCCCTTGTGCAACACCCTTTGGCCCTAATTACCTCTATTTCTTGATGTGCCCCGACATACTTCTGTTTCTCTGCATCTTGTCCACTTATCCATCGCCATCTCGTTTTATGGCATGGGTGTCCATCCAGCCTTTTACAAAAGGCACACTATGCATTGAACATTAGTTCCTGGCTTGGAAGCAAGGAAGGCAAATTCGGAACGCAGGGAAGGTATGAACGTGGCTTTTTGGAGTGTGGCATGGTTCATAACTATCCTTCATTTTTTTTTCCATCTCATTCTTCTTTAAGAATGCTTTACTCCATGGTTTTGATGCAATAGTCTCTGCCATGAAGACAACATCAACGATTGCTCGTATTTGGCTCACTCACTTCTCATATTACTCTGCTGCTTGCATCCTTGCCTTACTCACCACTCCTATTACTTTACCTCTTGTATTCTTGACCAGTTTTACCTTAATTCATCGCTAGTAGATGCGGACGCCTTGAAACAATTAAAAGTGACTGAAGTGAGCTTGCAGTGAGCTTGCAGTGAGCTTGCAGTAAGCGTGGGCTGATTCAAACCCTTGCATATCCTAATAGTAAAGACTTTTGAAATATGCTCTCTGCGGCCGAGGTAGATATGGAGCCCAGCCAAGCAGTGTTGGGTAATTTGTGTTTCGCCACAAGAAGAGTGGCTCTGCAAACAAATGCTTGTAAGTGGTAGGGACATGCCATTTGTGTTCCTCGTATTCTTCAAGGCCCTTCCATGGTTAGGGCTGTTCAATAAGTATTAGAAGATTTCTCAAAAGGCCAGTCATTAAATGTCGCAATCAAGCCCAGGCCGTTCGCCGTGCGTATTTTGTGTGCTATGCTGGAGATCACTCGGTGAACTATTCACGAAGCGCAGTATCGCGTCAGAAGCGCCCAACTTATGGAACGGTGAAGGAATTGTAACAACCAACGTTCGCCAGAAGAATCGCAAATGGTCACGGGCTGAAGGTTGTCATATGCCACCACATCCAAGTGTGAGAACTGACGTGATTCAGTAACAAAAGTTTAGTGATACTCCCTTGCGGACAATGGTTGGTAATTTGGATGGCGCACACGCTTCAAGCAACCGGGTGTTCAAAGATTCTGCATGGATGTTGGTAAAAGCCCCCGAAGCCTTGCAAGCTTAGGACCTGGACTGACCAAACTTGTAGCGTCAAAAACGGCCCACCTCATACTTTAAGCTAGTCTTGCCTGCTTCGGAACAATAACAATTGAATGATTAACGGCTTTTTCATTTCACTGTTTAACAATGCCATCAGGCTATAACACCATATTCATCGAGCCAATAAACAATACAATCATCACACCGTCGATCTTGGCATCAACATACGAGCAGTGCATCCAAATAACGCGCCCATTGACCTCAGCAAATCTCGAAGCTGCTATTGACTAGACTTCGATCATCAATTTATGCCGGCTTGTCGTGTGCGGAGACTGGTAAAAGGTGGAAGCGCGGTGAATGCTTTCTGGCCTAGAACCCAGTGCAATTATGCTCTTAAGGAACAAGTGACGAAAACAAGCTCCATACTATACCAGCTCGGCCGCCTGATCTGCTTTGGGTGGGCCCTATCGCTTAAGAGCTTAGCAGATACTTTTTCCGGCTTCTTATCAAGTGCTGTGAAGAACAATGCCACCACGACTTGGTATCATAGTAGGGATTTATGCAATCTGAATAATGCACCTGGTGTAAATGGAACCGAACACTTCTATGGTCACGATCAGTCTGATGATTGTATATGAATCCAGCAATTTATGAAGAAATGCCTGGTCTAAGGTACTGCCTTTGAGGTATGAGGCATCTAGAATGCAGCTTTCAACTCTAGGATCGTCTGCAACTTATGCAGTTCCAAAATAGCTCAAACTAATGATTGATTATGATAATGGGCTCGTAATTGCAAATATTGGGTCAGACTTGATGCTTTGGTTCGTAAATTCTCTATAGCGTTGTTATAGGCAGGTTGCAGATGTAGATTCATTCTTCTAGACTGAAAAGTTCCCCATTGGCTTTACAGTTTGACGTGATAGCTAATCAAGCCTTCCAGAATATTAGCTGATATTCTATACTCTAGACAAACAAGCTGAAAGATTCATCTGATTGATGCTTCGTGAAGATAATGGAAAAATTGTATTTTTCATTCAAGCGTCCGGAAATGGGTCTTCTGGAGACAGTAGAAGTAAGCCAAAGTAGTTCTAAAGCGACTGAGGCCATTCTGATCGGTTTGATTATCCTTAGCGCTGGTACGATAGGCTTAAAGGGGGACAAACGGGAATATGGCTATCCACACCACTAAACGGAGATTGATGTAGGTCCAAGCTAAGTATTAGCATATTGTGGAAGTTCCCGAGAGCATATTTAGCTCACCGGCTTTGACACTCTAATTTAGTCCTCTGCCTACCGATTTTAACTGGATTGCGGGCCGTGCGCAGCTCATACACAGGGTAAAGTCTGCGGTGATATCAGAGTATTCTGAAGTAGAGCACTCTGAAATTGAGTATTCAATGGAACTATCCTCACCTCCTAGATCCGATTCACATGGCTAGGCCATTCTGGAGTTTTGTCGTGGAGGAATCGTTCTTGGTCCGTTCGCTAAGGTCGAACATCAGCCAGGTCGTGATAGAGTGACGCATATACCAAAATGCTTCCAAATGATCTGAAATTATTGGCTAGCAGCATCCACCTTTGTATCATGAGCTGTATTCACGAGCGGGATGTGAATCTTTCCCGGAAATAGCCTGCAAAACAATGAATGAAGCGATGCGTGATTCCAACCAGTTTCTAGAAGTAAGATCTGAACGACCGGTTGGGAGCATGTGAATTTGTGTAAACTAAGGGGGTAACATTGGTGTGAAACCCGGCCTTGATATCCTTACACTTTAGAGTGATGGTGCGGTGGGCTGTGATGGTCTGAACTGATGGTCTGAAATGATGGTCTGAAATGATGGTCTGAAATGATGGTCTGAAATGATGGTATGATGGACTGATAGTCTCATGGTCCGAATTGATGATTTGATGGTCCGAATTGATGATTTGATGGTCCGAACTGACAGCCTGAACTGGCGGTCTGAACTGATGCGCCTGATTACATTATTCTGAGCGGACAGCTCAATGCTTCTGAAACCAGTTGCGCCAGGAACTCCGCTCTCAAACCAGTAGTGAGACTCTATGGCCAATCAGGTAACGACAGGTGCATCTGGAAACTGCTTCGTCAATGTCTTGGAATTGACCCCCTATGTTTTTAACACTGGTGGTTTCCCTTGCAAGTGTCGCGCTCTTGGTGTACGCGCTCTTGGTGTACGCGCCCATCACCCCAATATCAACACCGGCTACATGCAACCAGCAGAGACGTCCGAGCAGGCAGCGGATGTCGACGCGGCAGCGGATGTCAACGCGGCAGCGTCCCGCAAAAGGGTCTTTTCGGTGAGCTCCGGCCAATCCGCAGAGCAATACATGTCTCAGCTCCTTAGTCAGAAACGACTCCGCATGAATAGCGACGACCACAGCTCGCGTGGGTCGAGTGAGGACGGGCGCCACACGCGTGAGTCCAGTGAGGGCGGCGGCAATTCGCCAGAGGCCGATGATGACTCGTCCGAGTCAGACGGCGACCATGGCAGTGCCAGCAGTAACGCGTTGCGACCAGGCCACCGGGCAGGCAGCATTCTTCGACTCACGCTTAAAAACTTCATGTGCCACGACCACTTTGAGCTCAGCTTTGGGCCGCACATGAACTTTATTATTGGCCGCAACGGCTCGGGCAAAAGTGCCGTATTGACTGGCATCTCGGTGGGCCTCGGTGCAAAGGCCTTAGACACCAGCCGCGCGTCTTCCATGAAGTCGCTCATCAAGGACGGCAAGTCCATGTCGCGTATAGTGGTTGCTCTAGACAACGACGGGCTAGATGCGTTTGAGCCCGAGGTTTACGGCAAGGTGATTTACGTGGAGCGCAAGCTCAACCGGGAGGGCGCGAATCTGTACTCGATCAAGAGTGAAAACGGCACCGTGGTGTCGGTCAAGAAGAAGACTTTGGATGATATTCTACAACGCTTCTTCATTGTGGTCAACAACCCATTGTCGTTCCTCTCCCAGGACAAGGCCCGCGAGTTTATTGCCAACAGCACGGAGCTGAGCCGCTTCACCCACTTTTCCGAAGGCACCAATATCCAGTCCATCATCCAAAACTACCAGGAGGCGTCACGGAGTATTTTGGCGCTCCAGTCGCGCCTGGTGGCGGCCAAGAAGTATTTAGAAGAGGCGTGTCGCAAGTATGCTGAGTGTGAGAAGAGCTACCTCAAGTACAAGGATTCCCATAACTTACGCCAGCGGCTTGAGAAGATCCACGGCAAAATTCACTGGTTCAATGTGGAGGTTTTGGAGCGCCGTATTGCCAAACGGTCTGCGGAAATCGAGGCTAACATGCAAGAGGTGTCCGACTGCCGCAGAGGCATTGAGGAGTGCACTAAGAAGGTGGAGCAGGCGAGAGAGGAGTTGGCTGATTTGAATCAACTGAAAAGCGCCTTTCAACAAGAGGTTGTGACCAAAGAAGAGGACCTCATGAAAGCTGAGGAACTTTACAACGACTCGGCCAAGAGAATTCAGTCTGTACGCGCAGATTTACAGAGCTACAAAGCAGAGATTGAGGAGTTTGGCGATCAAATCAAGAAGCACCACGAGTCTATTGTGCGTGAGCAGGCGAAAATCGACGACGCCAATGGCGGCTCCAAAGATCTAATGGCCCAGCGTCTCAAGGCTTTACAAACCCGTCATCAAACGCTTTTAGCAGAGCGCAACGAAGCCCAGAGCTTGCTTCAAACCTTCGAAGGAATGTCTCCGGAAATGGAAGCTCTCAAACGAGAAGCTGCCGAGCAAACGGCTTTGGTTAATCTGTTGCGGGAAAAGCTCCGAAACCTCGAGCGTACCAAAAACGATGCTTACGCCGCTTTCGGCCTCAACATCAACCACCTCATGCGCGTCGTGGCCACTGAATCAGCCTGGCATCAGAAGCCAATTGGCCCTATCGGCTACTATGTGTCGGTCAAACCCGACTATTCTCATTGGAAAGATCTTATTAATGCCACGTTGCAGAGAACCCTTGACTCATTTGTGGTTTGTGATGAACACGACCGGAAAATTTTAAATCAGCATATGCGGGATAAGAAAATCTACAAGAGCATTATTGTACGCAAGTTCGAGCAATTCGAATACAGAAAAAACGCTAATTTCACGACCTTGTTGGATACGTTGGAAATTCACCACAGCGATGTCTTGTATACGCTTATTGACTCTGCTGGAGTCGAGGAAATTGTGGTTTGCGACTCCATCTCGCAGGCTGAGAGCGTCACTCGCGACGGATCGGTCAAGATGGCGTTTTGTGTCAACGACCGTCGGTCCGGTATACGTATGTCTCGACGGGATGGCCACCTATCTCGAGACCCGGTGTTTTATCCGAAGGAACTTTTAAAGCTTGCGGGAAAAGTCAGCGGAGATTCCATCAACACCGAGCTCGATGAGGCACTCCGCTTGGAAAACTCGATGCAGCAGAAGCAATACAAGCTCCGTGAGGAGGAGCATGCTAAGAAGATTCACGCACAAAAGAACTTGGCAAGAAAAAAGGAGTATTTGACGGAAATCGGCAATCAGATCTTCACCCTTGAACAGGCGCTCTCCGACGAGGGAGACTATGGCAAAATCGAAAGTTTACGGGCGCAGATCGAGCAGTGCGAAAATCGCGTCAAGACCAGGGAGGGGATGTCAGCGGAACTCTTGAATAACCATGAAGAAAACAAGAAGAACTTTCGAATCTTGAAAGACAGGTTTCAAGCGGCACAGAATGATAAGGACCGAGCAGTACGAGAATTATCGCAGTGTGAAGAGAGAATATCCAAAAGCAGCGAGGGTGAGCAATTGGCATTGGCAGAGGCGGATAGGCTTGAAGCCAAAATTCGCGATTTGCAGCAGGAGGTGCAAAGGCTTGAAGCCAAGAAATTGAAAGACATTGAAAGGCAAAGGGATATCAGAAGCGAGGCCGAAGAACTGTGCAGCCGCAGCGACATCATCATCGAGGAAACCGACACCACAGAGTCAATTACTGACGAGTTTCGGAAGCTCCAGGAGCAAATCAATGAGCGCGAAAAAACCAATACCAGGACGTTTGAGGATATCCAGAAAGATGTCATGGACAGCAAAGCACTCAAGGAAAAGTGTGAGCAAAGTGTTCTAGAGGTGGAGCATGCGAGAATCACGCTCGAGAACGATTTGAATGCGCGGTTTGAGAATCTCAACATCACCATCAAGGAGAAGTTGACGCGGGCCAAACTGTCGTTTGAACAATCTTTGGCGTTGAGAGGGTTCAAAGGCAAGCTTGAGTTTGACTTTGCCAAGAAACGTGTGGTCACAGAGGTCCAGACCAAAGACGACAAGGACACGCGGGCTGTGCTGTCGCTTTCCGGCGGGGAGAAGTCGTTCACTCAAATAGCATTTTTGCTCAGTATTTGGAAAGTGATGAAGCCACGAGTGTGTGGCTTGGACGAGTTCGATGTGTTTATGGACTCGGTAAACCGGACAATTGCCATCAGGTTGTTGATCCACGAGTTGAGGAGCTCCATGGCCCAGTCCATCTTCATCACGCCTCAGGACATTGCAGTTGTTGGAGATTTGAAGGACAGCGAAGATGTGCGGATCCATCGGATCAATGCTCCCCGAACTGACTAAGTGGGCTTCTCATTTCGTGCTGATGCATGTGATCCGGCTCACAGAGATATCAATTGGCAGACTTCCTCTATGCCAAGATGTGATTTGCAGGCAATTCTAGAAGTCACTCTGACTGAGACCACCAACCGAACCGGGCATTTTCTCGCCCACACTGCGGTATTGCCATGGCGATATGTTACTCTTGAGTAAACTCTGATGCCCACGCGTGCATTCAGGAATCACTCTAGCTCAGACGATCTTTACAGTTTGAATTAATACGGGCCTATCGCGGGGCACAAAATAAACAGGGTTTTGGCTTACTCGTGTATCAACATAACCCAAACTCAATCGATCTTAGCATTTCATTTCCTTTAATTTCCACATACGCTTGGTCTATTCTTAATTATTCAAAAATTTATCAATTTTGGTTATAATTCCAGTACCTAAAGTTTTGTACATAAAACACCCATAAATGTCTCATGCCCTTAAACTTTTGAGAAAATCAGTTGAAGGCTACGGATTTGACGATTTGCTAATTGCAATAAATACATAGATTTGCGTTAGACTACCTCTGCGTAGTGCGCTACCCATTGACCCCGCCTAGAGGGCTGATTGGTCTACCATTCGGCACGACTAGCCCGCTAGCCCTTTTCTCACGATAACGGCCCAGTCGTGCGGACCTTTCTATAAAACTTCGGATGATTCACTTTGTTTCACAGAACATCAGTGATCGTTTTTCTTAGTTTTTGTGCCCTAGCCTAAGTCAATGTATAAGCATGGGATAGAAGCATAACTCGATCAGAAGAACAAAACGAAAAAGAATTGATGTGTAACTAATTCAGATTCGGCTTTTATATCATCAAAAATGCTTCCGAAGAAATATCTATATGAGTCGCTGACTGAATCTCTCCATCACCTCTGATCTATAAATGGTATAGTTTTTAGCATAGGATAATCACCAGATCAGAATAAATCCTACTTAAAACTCAACTTAGATTGTTCTTTTTATAGGTATGCTTTTATTGGATTTGGTATCCTGTTTAATTTACCATATTTATGGTCATTCTATGCGTTCATCAATAGATCTAGGTGAACCATGTAGTAGCTTCTATGAAAATGATCTGGCGATTATATCAATATCATTGTTAGACTCCCCATGGGTAATGTGCTACCCATAGGTGCTCAATTGCACTACGATGCACGGCTAGACACGGTATGACGTTGGACTTTGCCTCTGCTCGGTCCAAACCGCTCTGCTTCCCTGCCTCGAGGTCCAGACTGATGAGCCCTTGTCTCGAGGCCGGCGGACCCCTCGGCACGACTAGGTCCTATCGCCCGAATACGGTGGCGAAGTCGTGGCCGACATTACCTAACTCGTATGATTCCCTCTTGTTTCACGGATCATCAACAATTTCATCTTCTCCTAGTCCTAACACCGTACGAGCCACTGACAAACATAATATTTTTACAGCTGATAATATATGAAAAAATGGAATAATACGAACAATAAGTTTCTAAACGTGAGCGATATAAGACAACTAGAAAAAGAACTTCATCTAAATCATGAGAGTTGTTATTCTTAGATTTACATCTTATTCAATTATTGGTGATTCGTCGAGAAAAATGATTGGCAGAGAATCTCGGGTAGGAATAAAATAGTTTCCTCTACAAATAATTATATTATTCGATTCAATCAGCAATCAGCATGCGTTATAGTAGAATTGGAGACAATGTTCACCCTGGCGTCTTCAGCATCACCCCGTAAATTATCAGAACATCTGAGAATCGGTGAATCACCATCTCTACAAAACATCATCACATCTGAATAATTTCGGCAATTCAGCCCAGAAAATATCGTCACGTCTGAAACTTCTCTCAATCAAAACTTGTATAAAAGTTTCTACCGTGTACTCTGTGGCATACCACTACAATGTAAAGTACCTGTGTTTTTTCTAACTACTTGGTCCCTCTCACAAGGCCACAGTTTCCTTACGCTTGCAACACATTCTTCCCGTGTCTGCCACCAATGAAGCCAACGTCTCAGCCTTTGTAGCCCTAAGAGTATCCATTGTGCATTTTTGATTTCCCAGACTCCTGAAGTAGCTCGTACTTTGATAATGGCACTACAACTCGCCTTTTAGTATACACTCACACCTATTCCTTGCTAACCAGAGAGCAAGTGTGGGTCTGGGTGAATTTCTCTACGCTCTTGGTGAACGTGGCCTTGTAGCAGGTGAAAGCCTCAGTGACAATAAATTATTGAACAGTTAAAGAATCGCATGACTTGAGGAAGAGGATTCGATTCTGAAGAGCGTGCCTGCAAAAGGCGGCAACCTTCAAGAAAGACAGACCTCAAAGCGAACACATTACCACGCCAGAGATGGAAGTCGGGGTGGGTGCTATTTCTTGCAGATTCCTGGCATAATGTCAAAACATTAGCTGATACTCTCTACTTGCGTAACTGGCCGGCTAGTTTCCACGCGACGCTTGGGGTCGTTCCTTAGGGGCCATGTTTAGAGCATATACTCTGGTTTTGGACCGTTGCTCGAAACAACGCCATGAGTGGGTGTCTGGATTTCTTGCCCCATGATATATCTCGTGTCATCCTTCCCCGTGTCTTAGCTCGATTTGTCTTTTGATATGTTGTTTGTGCGTGCTTTTATACGTACTCTTGCGATCTGGCACGTCTATTATGTAATGCCGCCCTACAATCAATAAATGTATAATGGCCCTTTGCCCTCATCTCACTTGGATTGATTGCGTGAATACATACATCTCCATTGATTCTGTTGATGCTATCAATCCCTGCACCTCAATACTGACTTGACCCTTGTACCCCACATCTTAAGTACACCTTGTCCATCATTGAATATTTTCTCTGATAATATCTTTGAGAGATCTAGGAATGAAAAGGAACAGAGTGCATTCACCAGAACTCGAAGGTGCCGCGGTGTGGAGGTGCTGTTTCCATGGTGTTTCCAAAAGCTCCCAGCGCGGTTCGTTGTGGCTTTGGCTGAGACTCGTTCATACTATTATCGGCAGGAATCACAGCCATGTAAAGCCAAGAAATGTAAAACACCCCTAGGTTTGGTCCGTCCAGCTGATGACGAAACCATCATTGATTATGCTAGTGTCGACACCCAAGGCTTTCGCGCGGTCGTATGCCACCGGGTCCAAAGCTAGTAGCTTGACCAGCCATTTCGAAGATTTCAATGCCCAGTTGAGCTCGTCGAGATTTCCGTATGGAGATGCCACGTAGGCACGCACAAAAGCCCGTAGCATTGTCACATACACAAGGTTATCGTGGTGGACCTGTTGGCAGAGCCAGAAGAAATTCATCAAGAGCCGGTGGTACTTTTGAGAAGTGGGCGTTTGCTCGAGGTGATCCTTCAAACAAGTGAAGATGGCTGTGAAATGCTCATCAAGGAGAGATGGATCAAGCCGCTTGGGTTCGTGCGGAAGCTGGTCGATCACTTTGGCGTTGATGGAGAGCGCTTGCATTACACATCCTAGCTCGCAGAGACCCATGATAATGAACTTGCTGATGGAGTAGTGGTTGGCGGAAATAAGGGTCAAGAGCCGGTCCACAAAGTTGGGCGAGCGTCGCCTGGCCGAGTCGATCGTTTCTAGTACAAGAGAGTAAAATTCGGGGAGATCCGCTTTCTGGAGGATGCCATCGAAAATGGGGTATCGTCGATCTCGGAGCTTGAGCTCTGACACAATGACTGGATTGGACTCTGTGTAGGGTTCTTGGGAATTGCCCGCGCCAGATATGGAGTTGCCGGCTTTGAAACGGTCTGCACCTGAGTAGACGGGTTGGTTTTCGGGACTTGGCTTTTCGGCTCCACCATCGTCGGCATTGGACGTGCCATGGTCACCACTGGGCTCACAGACGTTGTACTTGATGTTGAACTCGTTTTGCTTATGGTTGAGATGGGCCGCGTGCATGAGGGCCGCCAAGTGCTTTTTCGGGTCCTCGTAGCGATCGTAGCCTCTGTAATCGGCGGCCAAGTCGCTGTAGGCCCGCAAGGCAGAACCCAAGTTCCTCTGGTGCAGGAGGGTCTCCACACGGGCTATGCATAGCGTTTGGTACACGTCTCTGTGGCCAACGCGGGAATAGTAGTGATCGAAATACTCACAGAGCCCCTGCACAAGATGGTAGTTCCCGTTCTGCTTGTACAAGACACACAAGGCTTCGATGGCCGTGGGTAGAAGAAGGAAGGGCACGTGGGGGTTGGGGCGCCCGTGACCGCGGGGCACGTGCGCGGCGTCGGTGGGGCCCGGGTCCACGAGCTCATGGAACACCATGATGGCCGAGGCATAGTGGCCCAGCGAGATGGCCCGCGACGCAAAGAACGACCACATCTGGTGCGAGAACGAGTATTGAAAGCGGTCCATGACCATATGGAGAAACGACGTGGCGGCGGTCATGTTGCCTGCATTCAAGAGTGTGAACAAGTACTGCTCCAAGAGCGGAGTGGCATAGCGGTGGTGCCTGTTGGACGCCACAAGGCGGAAGATGTGCAGCGAAGGTGCATTTTGCAGAAGTAAGGCCTGGAGCTCCAAGTCGGCTCTGAGCGCCCCGCTGGCCGCCAGGCACACTTGGGTCTGGTTGTCCAGGGGAAGGTGTTGGAACAAGCGAAGCGCCTTGCGGGTCTGAACGAGGTCCAGGGGGTCCGGCACGTGCCGCGCTATCCACCCGCGGCCGTCGAATGAGTTCCACCGCCGTAGCTGGAGGAGATGGCGGTAGTGCACACGCCGTGGGTCGTAAAGGCGGCGCATGCTGCGTGAAGAGGTGTTGGAGGAATATAAAGGCCGAGTGCGCAGGTGATGCGCGGCGCTACTTCCTCAGCGTGGCACGCCTGCCTGTCGAGCTTGGTCTACAAAGAGGAGCATCTGAAGCGACTGGGTCACTGTGTGAGCCAATGCGATGTTGGGGAATATGACAAGAGGATCAGATTTTGTCTAGTGCTTGTGCTATTGTTGGTGCTGGGACTGAAACTGAGATGCGCTGACCAAAACTGGTGCTGACCAAAACTGGTGCTGACCAAAACT